>SNQJ01S0220047.1:0-15162 GCA_010110895.2 Picea sitchensis
CGGTCCAGCCAGAAAAGTCACTGGACAGATTAGTATAAATAGAGGACGTCTTGGCTCATTTGTTCACACACTCTCGCCTAGAAAACCAGAAACAATGCACAAGTTTGGAGAAGGAGCAACAACAACCGTAGTTGGGCAATTTTCTCTTGTTCCATATTTCTAGTATCTTTATCTTGTGCTCCACCTTTGGAGAAGGTGCACTCTCTCTTTGTCATCTGTGGGTTATGGTGTGGCTTCTCATAATCATTCTTTTTGTCAAATATTAGCATGCTCGGGGGTGGCTTTGTGCCTATGGCTGGGTGACAATGGTGTAGCATTGTATATGGTAAAATGAGCACATAATCATTATTCTAACATGTTTAATATCACATTCCCTAGTGTTGATTATATTTAGCTCTCATGCTCTCATAACTATGGGATGTGACTTTTCACACCAACCCTCTTACATGTGCTTAATGATTGGCCTTGGGAACACTCAAACATAAAAATAGAAGGTTCATACACCAATAAAAATTTTAGAAAGGTGAGTTGGGATTAATACACATTAACACTTCCCCTCTTAGACCATCCCCTCTCTTGTGGAAACTTATCCCCCATTACTTGTTCGTTTTCATATACAACGGACAATACATTTATTTTATTATTTTCTATATACAATGTTTACATATTACATTATCAGGCCCACGACCATATATCATATTTACATTATACATTCAACCGGGGAATAAAAAGGGGCGGCTACAATCCCTCCCTATAATTTTCATCGTTCTTGATGCACAACACCATATCAACATATATGCAAATTTTACATCATAGTACACTATGCTTTGCAATTTCACAATTCTTGTAGTAATTCCAATCAACATTTATTCTTGTAACTTTTACTGTAGGAAGTGTACCCTCTTCTCTATACCATAGTCCTTTAGGTTGTACCACTTCCCTTCCAGAGATCTAGCACAAATCAAACAATAATTCTCTGAGATGTGGCTCCGGGAACTCCAATTTTCAAAATGGAGCCTTCCACACTTATATACAAATATACATTCATTTTTCTTCAAAATTTGTAAAAATGAAGTACTCTTCCCACATGGTCTCCTGTTTCCGCATTAGAATGTTCATAAACCATAGAAATCCCATTGAACGCTACTAGGTCAATAAACTTTGTTCTTAATCACTTTGACTTTCTAGTCCAAAATGCACATTGGTTCCTCTCGAAGGAACCGTTACTCCACCTAGTTCACCGATCTAATCGATTAGTTGGGATTAGGCATATTTCTTCAATAAGACACATGAAACACATTATGAATGCTCATGGATGCAATCAATTTTGAGAATAATGCAACTGAGCCTATATTCTCTAAAACTTTAAATGACCCACAATATCTTGACACCTTTGGGAAACTTCCCAATTTAGAGATCTCCTCTTAGTTACTTTTTAAAACACATGCTCCTCCACCTTGAATTCCATATGTCCTACTACTATTTTCTTAACTCTTTTTTCATCTGTCACAACCTTTAAATTTTTCCTAATATTACCAACTTCTCTTCCATTTCCCTTAGTAATTTTGGCCCAATCACGGCTCTATCTACTAGGTTATCTTATCTCACTGGTGTGTTACATTTCCTTCCATATAAGTATTCAAACATGATCCTCTTCAATGATGCCTGATACCCATTATTGTGGAAAATTCAACCAAATTAAGATAGTCTTCCCACTTGGAATTCTTGTCCATTACTTACATTCTCAACATATATTCAAATATATCAGGTTAGTCCTATTAGTTTTCTCATTCGACTCTGGATGATATGTTGTACTAAAATTCAATTTATTCCAAAATCCATTAAAAAATCTCTTCAAAAATTTGGAATTGAAATTGGGATCTTTATCGGAAAACTATTTCCTTAGGCACACCATATAGGCCGACAACTTCCTTCATGTAAATCCCTGTAATATTAGTTTGCCTTGTGAGTTGTTTTCATTAGTATGGAATGTGTAGCCTTCAATATTATCCACTTACACTACCATCATGGAATTATGTTGTCTCGCTATTATTGGAAATTTGATGCTAAAATCTATTGTAACTATCTCCCATTTCCATTGAGAAATGGGTAATGGATCTCAATAATAATCTGTGACAGCTGTCTCAATCTTCACCTTTTGACATTCCATACGCCTATGTAATTATCCATGTCCTTCTTCATTCCAAGATAGAAATTGATCCATATTGGATCATTATATTGACCCACTTCATCTATTGCGATGCTTTAGGGTGAAAAAATTGGAGGGAATCAACTTGTAGAATTTTGGCCGGGTGATCAAATTTGGCGGAAATTTGGGTCAAAAATCATCTAAAATATTTTTGGAGCCATTTTGTGGCATCAAATGACACTTTTTGTGGTCCAAAAATTACTATGGAACTACTGTCTATATTCTAGAAACATATCAAGAACTTTCCGTTGGTGTAATAATAAAACAGGTCGAGTTTGTGAAAAGTTATGCCCTCTCACAAGTCTACCCTCTTTGTATTGATCACCATGGTGTGATTGGATGCCACGTCAACCTCCATGAATTAAACATGTGGATTTTATAAGAAAATTCTAGAAGTTCCAAACCCTTATCAAAATTTAGAGTTGAGGAAGTAAAAAACCCTAACCCTAGGGCTGGGAGAAGGGGACTCCCATTCCTAATGTTATTGTATTTTTTTGCATGCTTGGAGAAGAAAAAATAGGAGGTGGGAAATTAGAGAGCATAGGGAGGGGATTAATTTTTGGTAGCATCCTAACATTACACAAGTCCAGAATAACTCCATAGAGTGCCTTAGCATTTTCATTCTTGAACCCGATTTTATGAGGAAAAAAATGAATACAGGTTATTATCAAAAGATGATTAACATGGAATAACAAATATATATAGTAAAATTGCTTTCCTATTCAATAGGAAATAAGTTGAAACTATAAAATGCGGTAGAAACTAAACTTGCTAGAATGGTGGAAACTTATCTATGAAAGAATGTGATGGTTGTTCTCATTAGCTAGAAGTTGATTATAATGAGGCTCTCAAAGCCTCATTATAATCAACTTGAAATGTAAAAAACTCTATATATACATCCAAAAACCTAACCCTAAGATGAAGCGCCAAAAGCCATGTAGGGCCGGATTTGGGTAAGTTGGTACATCAACTTCTCCGAGTCGTGTGTTTCAACGATCTTCGTTTTAGGCGTGTGATATATCATTGGAAAATTCTATCTGATGAATGCACATTTTTCATGTGGCAATCCTTATATACATGGCTGTGGTGAGCCCTAAAAGCGTTGTTTAGGGACTCAAAAAACACCTGAAAGTTTAGGAGTCAAAAATCTAGAAAAAAAATGCCAAAATGAAAAACTGCCAAAATGAGCCAATTGGAATGGTGGGAGGCCGGGCATCCCATTTGGATCAATCCTCCCATATAGGAAGAGAAATGGTCTCCATTTCTTTGAGATCCATTGGGTGAGAACTACGTTGGATTTGGCCCGAGGTGAGCCACTTTCCTTAGTGTAGGAAATTCCCTACTGAAGAACTCGATAAAGTTGTATCCTTTGATGGCGAGTGCCCTTAACATGTTTTTACACAATATGATCATTGGATTCTGTTGTATGCGGTCGAGGTTGAGAATATATTTGGTGTCAGGTTATTTTTCTATCATAAAGGTGTGTCCAATAATGGTGGAAGAAATAGGTAAAATCCCAAGTTGAATAACTGGTAGACCAAGGAAAGGAGGAGGAATGTTGAGCTCAATTACTTAATTATCACCCACATCCTTGGTGATGTTGTATGACCCATAACTAAGTGGGAGAATCTTATGATGGGGTCCTGTAAAGCGTTCTTTCTACAAATGAAACCAAACTTTGTCTCCAAACTGAAACTAGTGAGGTGTTGATCATGGAATTGCTTGTACCTTTCATTGGACTTTTTGTAGGTATCCTGAACCTATTGGTAGATGTGTTGGATCTACTCAGTGAGTCATGCTTTGTTGGCTTTAGTTGGAGAAGGTGGAGTCAGTAGGAAGCCGCAAAGGGGTAGGGTGCAACATCTATGGGACTGATGGTTGGAATCACAACCCACTTGAAAGGGTTGTGTCAGTTAGGCTATCACGAGGGATGGAGTTGTAGCTATGTTGGAAATAGGAAGAATATCATCCATGTGAGGGGTGCTTGGAATTATACATGCACATGATATGCACAATCATTGTTATGGCCTCGGTTTGGCTATCTGTCTAGGGGTGGAAGGTCATGGATTTTGTTAGTTTGGTGTCAGTGACGAGAGGGCTCGAATAGAATGTGATGAGAAATCAAATGTCCCGTTAGGAACAATGGTTTGTGGGATTCCAAAATAATGCCTAGACTTGTTCAAATAATATCTTGTACGATTGGCCTCTACTATGATTCTCTTCTTGTAGGTGGCGAGAATAAGCCATATTAGAAAAGTGATCAACAAACATAAAATTCCCCACTTAGTGGATGGGAGGCCCAACATGTGTGGAATCCATGGAGATGGAATCCCATGGCCTTTGAGTAGTAAGAGGGGTGTGCATGCCCTGTTTATTAGTGTTCAGTTTAGAAATAATCTGGTGATCACGGGGACTGATATCACGATGTTGACCTCCTATACTCCAAGTTTATTGGTAGAAATGTTTACTTGCATCATTTTCCACTATCTTTTAGATGTTGATGTCCTCCCACCAAGCAGCCAGTGGGATTCCCAAATCATCTTACAGCTCACTAAACGATGGAGCATATATGGCCCAATCGGCACAAGAACCCATCTAAAGATGGAAATTAGCATTTCATGCATTTTATTACCCAACATTTGGTAGGTGGTGGTGAAGTCTAGGTCTATTTGGGGCCATATAGAAGTCTCATGGAAGAAAGAGTCTACAGTGAAAGGTGGTGGAAGTGTAAATGGCTAGAGGTATCTTGTGAGGAAATCCCGGTGGCGGTTGGTGCTTATTTTTTATACTTGATGTTGAGGTGGAATTGTTTGCAATTATGTGGACCACTTCCGATGGAAGTCATTCTACACAATTTCCCTTGGCTTGTTTGAATGAACTACATTGGCTTATGATTAGTGTGAATGTCTGTCTTCTTCCTAAGAATGTAATGTCTCCATTGGCCGCAAAATCTTACACAATGGGTACATTTATTTGTCATAAGTAGGGTACTAGGACAACATATGATAGTGTCTCTATACTATGATGAGCCGCGAGGGTGGCCACATCTTGAAGGTGAAAATTCCCACATCTTAAGTGCGACAGAACACATCTGCGATCTCAAAGGGTTGTTGCGAGTCTAGTAATTGAAGTGTGGGGTTGAGCACAAGCACCGCTTCAAATCATTGAATTCTTGTTGTTGGGATCGACCCAATGAAATTCTGCCACCACCACCCCTGTTTGTTTGGCTGGGGGCCCATGCAATATGGAGAATTCCAACATGAACTGTCATTAGAAATTGGCAAGGCCAAAAGAATCTGGCTTCGATTGAGTGTGGTTTGAAACATCCGGTGATTACATATGACTTGGATCTTGGTTGGATCCACGTAACACACCATGTTGATCAATGATGTAGCCTAGAGTAATGGATCATGTGTCATGTAGAAGGATCGATACCTAAGTTAGTTATGCAGTTTGTCGTGTAAGAAACCTGTCGAATTATGTTGCATGTGTTCCTCCCAATTTTTGTTAAATATGAGAATGTCATCCAGATACACCACTAAAAGTATTGGTGAATGGTCCTTGGGATCCTCATCCATCATCCTCCTTGAAAGTGGTTGGAGCATTTTTTTCAAGCCCAAAGGACATGTCCAACCATCCGAAAAGACCTTCCTTTGAATTGAAGGTGGTCTTACATACATATGTTTTTTCTATGGGGACCTGGTGGTAGCGGACTTGAATCAATATTAAATTATTTTTGTCCCTCATTAGAGATGATCAAAGGGAGGTCGTCCGATTAGAGGGAATTAGATGCTTGGTTTATTGTTTTATTGAGGGGCCAGGTAATCAATCTGTGAGGAGTAAGCTATGTTCCATCTTTCTTCTATACCGACTGGTGGGCTCCCCAAAGGTGATGAAGGTATTCTGGAATGGATATTACTTGTGGATAATTTATTTGATCTACCACTTGATCTCCTCATTCTCTATGACTGACGGTGGAGCCCAACCCTTTGGGAGGCGTTAAGCGAGAGTCCCATCCAATGGGGTGCCCGACCGAACTTGATTGTAGAGGTACTTTTGTAGGTGAGGAGAATATATCCTAGTATGCTTCCATGACCTTATCCACTTGCTTCTACTTGTGGAAGATTGATTGAACACTAGATGTGGGCTGCGATATTTTTCTCGATACGAGGCACGAATCCACCCGAAGGAGACAAACTTCCTCATTTGAGAGATGAAAATCATGTATTTCTTGGCAGAGATAAAGGAAATAACATTGGGTGGGACCTCGGTATCTTGGCCACAATTTCTTGTTCAAAGTAATAATAGTGTGTGAGGCCTAAACTCATATACAACGTGACGTTTCCATAATGATTTGGATGAAAATAACATTATAGACTTTGAGAGGGGAAAAAATCACACAATACAACGTCTTTGAAGGGATTGATGTGGTATAGAGGCTGACATTATTGTCTAACGCGGATGTTTCTTCCTTGGTGGAGCCATCCAGATGTTGTGGGTTGTGGAGTCGCGACATTGTTGGAAGAAGTTGAGTGAAACTTGACCTTCTCCTGGCGAGATCTTGGTTCTTCTGGCTACCTCTATCAGCGATGAAGTTAAACAAGGTACCTTCACTACATCTGTGAATGAAAAAGGCATTCTCCTTCTTCTATCTTCTGGTTCACCAAGTTGGAGCTTGGATTTAGCAGCTGTAATGGTAGCATTGGGTTTTGCATCAATGATCGATCTCTCTCCCTTTACGGTTTATTCAGTCGAGAACACACGCATCTAATCTAAGAGGATTTCACCCTACAACCACCGATGACTTCTTTGGCGACAATCCTTGATGTTATTCGGGGGGCTCTTGGAAGTCGCACCACTTCGGTATCTTTTTGTCTTTTAGATGTCCTTCTTTACTTAAAACATTTGGTTATGCGGCGGTCGAGTACTTCTCTGTCCTTTTTCTACAAAGTTGGGGCCACCCAGCACAAACTTTAGTTTGAATTTAAATGCATCACGCAGTATTTTGTTTGAACTTACCTTTCGGTTGATATCCAAATGGGGCGTCTAAGGATGATATGTCTAGAAACTGCATTTCGGCCTAGTGTATCTACATAGCTACTTCCCTGATACTTGAGCACCATATTTCACTCCTGTATCTTTGATACTGGCTTGGTGCTCAAGGTATGGAGGATATTTCTGAAGTCGGGCATTTCTTGGTCTCTTTCACACGCGGTGTGGTCCATTTTGTATACATGTCATCTTAACTTACAACAAGCTAGTATTGTTCCTTAATAGCATCTGAAGGAATCTCAGGTCGTCGTGACTATAAATAATGAGGGTTCTGAACATACGCTCTGAAAATTTTCCCCACCAATGTTGTTAAAAGACAAATATCAATATAGCATAGAAAAACCTCGAGGAATACTTTCAGTACCTTGAAAGAGATAAATTCAGGATAATAAAGCTCTTCGAGGGGGAAACTTCCTTATGCAAACATAAATGTACAATTCAAGATGATTCCAAATGAAAATGTATCCTTGGTATATATAGAGACTGGGAGGTATAATTACAACTAAGTGGAATAAAGCAGACAACATAGAGAAAATAACATTACTAATGTAATATACCCCACTTAAGGGGTAATGATCCAATATTGGGGTAACATGTACTTCTATGGAGACAAGTGTTGTCACGCAATGTGATTAACTTCACGGATGCCCTACGTATAAAGACTCATGTTCCCCAAGGTAGTTTCCTCCATTTAATGAGATACTGCGAAATGGATCTATTCCTGGGATTGGCGAACTCTTGTGTCGATTGATGGCTTGACTCCAATATGTTTTTCATGCCACAAAAGGATTCACGTAAATATAGTTTTGAAGCGGGATCTTGTTAAGCCCTATAACCTTCTTTAAGCATGTGAAACATGGAAAAGCTGGGTCTTTCATTGAAGAGATCTGATCCAACTCAATTTGTATGCCATGGTACCAATCTTTTTGCAGCACCTTATGGGTATGGTGCTGGTGATAATTTATTATCCTTTTTGGATTGCTTGAGACATCTATTTGTATGGTTGTAGTCTTAAAAACACCCAATCCCTATACTTTAAAACTTATTTCACTATGATGTTGATGCAGCACATTTGTTCATGCGATTTTTTGTGCCATAGTCGGGTTATGCTTTGGATTTGGAGAACTTTTTTTGATGCTAGATGTGATCTTCCATTGCTTGAAACTTAGATTTTTCTTTTACTTAGAGAATAGGAAGTGATGGAAGGAGATTTGGTATCCATAGAGGGAAGTGTCATTTTGTTGCATGAGAGAGGAAGTGTTATACCACCATTACACCGAGGCAACCATTTGAACCATTGTGTTTTGTTTTATGGAGACAAGCAATGAGGTAGCCTTCGGACATTTCCTGTTCCGCTATCTCGAGTTTGTCCGTGATTGAGGATGATGGATGAGTATGGGTAATTGGTACCCACAGAAAATAATTCTGTCCAAAAATGTCCGATAAAGATGGGATCTCTATCACATACAATAATCTTTTGAGAACGCCATGTAACTTGGCTGTCTCCATGAATCGTTGGCAAGCGTATATCTTTGAAGGGATGAAGTGCAGGTATGTGTTAGTCTATCAACGATCACCATGATGACACTCTTTCCTTTAGAATTTGGTAGACCTATGATAAAATCCACTAAAACATCTTCCGATTGTTGACTTGTTATGGCTAATGGTTGTAAAAGATGCAGGGTCTTAATTGTTTCCACATTATTTTTTGGCAAACCAAACATTTTTTTTTCCACAAACCTTTGAACATCCGGTTTAAGGCCATCCCAAAAATCCTTCGTTCCATTGACTCTATGGTAGGTTTCAAAATTCCCGGAATTGCCCTCTATTGGAGAGGTGTGCAATTCTAATAATACCTTTTGTTTGAGTTGGAGTTCTTACATAAATGCCGGCGATCTTTGCCTCCATAGTGAATCATTTTTCCATGTAAATGTCGAATGCATTGGAATCTAGCTTTTATAACCTTTAAATGAGTCCACACTTTACCGTCATTCTTCCATTCATCCCTTATGCACAATGTCAATCGGGTTGGATGATCGAATACTTCGAGAGGCCTCAGCATCTTCATCCTTTCTTGAGAGTGAATCGCCACAACATTTTGCTTCCCAACTTTTTATAGATGATTTCAAAATCATCACCCCATATCTTCACCCATTTTTTGTTGTTCTTATAAAGATAGTCTTTGTTCAAAGAGACTATCATGATCTGTTTTGACCTTGAAGTGCCTACCTATTGGGTAGGGACGCCATTTCTTTAATGTCGCCTTAGTATTGCCATCATTTCCTTCTCATAGTGGTTGTGTAATTCCTTTCCCTTGAGGTGGTCAACTTTCAAAATCGAGGGGGCCTTCCTTCTTGCATTGGGACAACACCAATTCCATTCCCAAAACATTAAAAAAAAAAAAAGGTTTTTGTGAAGTCTGGGAAGTGAGGTCAATATAGGATCTTTGCACATCACCTCTTTAGGGTCCAAAAACTTTAGTTGCCTCTAGAGTCCATGAAAATGCATACTTCTTAGTTAATTTCGTTAAAAGGTGTTTCTATTCTTCCATAGTCTGAACAAACTTGGTAGTAACAACTATCAAACCAAAAATCCTCTAAGATTCTTCAATGCTTTGGGGTGGCCAGTCCATCGTAATAATCTTGTTAGGGTCTACCTTAACACCTTCTTGAAGAGATACAATATGACCCAAATACTCTACCTCCCTTCCTCCAAAGAAACATTTGGATGGTTTGGCATATAGTTGTTGCTCCTTTTAGTAGTTCTTGTAGCACCTTGTCAACATGTTGCACATGATCCTCCCAAGACTGCTATAGTTGTATATCATCAAAAATACTAATACAAATTTTTAGAAGGAGGACTTGAAAATGGAATTCATCAACCCTTAGATGTGGAGGTGCATTTGTAAGGCAAAAGGCATGACAAAAATTCACCAATGGCCTTCATGAGTTTTGAATGTTGTTTTGGGATATCTTCTTCCTTCATTCTAATTAGATGATACCCTAAACATAGATCCAATTTTGTGAAATATGTGCTCCATGTAGTTCATCTAACAATTCATCAATGATGGGAATGAAACTTATCTTTATCTTGGAATCTTGTTGAGCTCTCTATAATCTGGACACATATGCCAGCAGGCTATCTTTCTTGAATACCATTACCAGCAGATTAGAGTAAGAACTTTGGCTAGATCCTAATAATTCTAGCCTCTAACATTTCTTCAACCGTAAACAATTTCTATACGGGCATGAAGGGTATGCAGTATGGCCTGATGTTATGAGGAACTCTCCCAGGAATTAGTTGAATTTTATGATCATGATTTTTGAGTGGGTGGAAGACCTTTGGGAATATCTTCAAATACTTTGGAATGCTTATCAATGATCCCTTGGAGATGCTTAGAATAGATGGCTTGAATGTTTTGAACATCTAGTGAACATGGATTGTGCAATAGCATGCCAATGCCTTTTCAATAGTACTGTGCCATTACCAGAGGCTTATCACTTTATTGAGTTTCCCTGTGATACCTATTCACTCAATTTATTTTCCTTCAGGCTGTGAAAAGTTCTTGAAAATTAAAAGCCAGCTATTTCCCTATTGGTTATAACCATTTAGTTCCTGGTACAACATCTACACCACCATGGGTATAGCAATCATTGGACTATTCATTACATATTCCCCATGGTAAGATTGATCGCATTTTACCATTTTCGAGCAATTGATAGTTCCTCCATCACACCCAATCACTACTTGGCACTAGATATACAAAAACAATTGAGAATTTGGCTAATTTATAGTGAATGAAATTATGATGTACTTGAGGAATCAATTAGGACTATTACATTTTTCTTTTAGATGTATCCTTGATCTTGAGGGTTTGAGGTGCTAATTCCTTCCAATGCATTACTGCGATATTGGTAGAGTCCAACTCTTCAAGCGAAATTGCTTCGTTTTCATCTTGAGATGGTTCTTATTCTTGTTCTTCCCCTCTTCACAATCTATGTAGAATAATTTATTCTCACCACACTTGTGTCCCTTACTTGTACTTGTTGTCCTGAATTAAACATAAAACTTTTGTTTTTATTTCCTCCAATTGTTGAGGGTGTAAACTTGTAGGTTGAGGTGTGTTAGAAGAGTTAGTATTCTCGCTATAGATGTTGGGATTGGTCCTTCTAGTAGCCATAGCTACTTTATTTTACTTTCAACATTTTGTGCCACCCTAAATGCATTCTCGATGATTTGGGTTCCTAAAGCCGAACCTCATGTTGAATGTTATCCTTTAAAGTTCCTATGAATACCATCAATCAAGTGCTCATATGGAATATCTATTACCTTTATATTCAATCTTTAAGAGTTCTCAATGTTTTACGTGGCGAGAACCCTTTTGCTTGAGATTTATCAATTGTAAAGAAGGTAAATTTTCTCCTTGTATCCTCATAGTGTGCTATCATTTCTTCCATGAAGAAAATTGTCCAAGTGGCCGAATGGTTGGGAGAACAAAGAAACCATCGATACCATACAAATTGATTGGGTTCTAAATATAAAGAAGCAATTTATGCTTTTGTGTGTGTGGCACGTGTAGATCAAAGAATTGCTCCATCTGAAGTATCCATGTGATTGGGTCCTTGCCATCAAACTTCCTGATATTGATCTTAGGAATGTGGTTGGGATTCAAACCAAAGTTGGATTTCAATTCTTGGTTCATCTTCCTTGTGTCCTCGTCTTGAATTTCATGGGATACATTTTTCCTTTCAATATGTCCTCTCTATTGTAGAAATTTTCAATCCCTTCCATGATCTCCCATGTTAAACCCTCTATCATCTCTTGTAAGTTATATTTTGTTATTGTCTTCTTTGTAAATCATTTATGTCCCTACAGAATTTCTTCACCTTTATCAAGAGTCCATGTAGGATTGATTATCACATGGAGGCTTATTTGGTGTATAAGTTCCCTTTTGGGTGGCATGTTGGCCAAGTATCACTTTTTAACCACCAGTTTAGAGTGGATTTCTGCTAGACAATATTACTTCTGTTGTATCTCCAAATTTTTCGGCCCTTATGGTTATGAAACTTTATTTTTTGTAGTTCTATGATATTTCTTCTATACAATGCCATGGAGTAGTCAAAATTGGATGTGCCAAATTGGAATTTACGGTAACTTTCCCATAACTTGTTGATTTTTGGCCTTTAGAGAGAGATGTCACTTGTATAGCATGTCTCTCACAAAATAATTGATATATAAAATTATGAGCTAAATTTGCAAAAACACTTCTGGTACATGTATCAATGCAACCAGTCTCACTCAAAGAATTTGGATACTCTAGGAAGAAGTTATGATTGTTTACACCGGAACACCTTTTTGAGACTAGTAGTCAGCAGGGAATAGTGGATACCCTATCTTCCAGAGTGTATCTAAAAATTTAATACCACCCAGAAGATGAACTATTTACCAAAGATACCTTATAATGTATGTGAATACCCTATGGATTCGAGTGCGAAACATTACATAAAATTTTTGTATAAAAAATTTTATGTAATGTCTCAGGTTCCGGGATGATTCAGAGGCCCCTATCTTTACCTGTTTGTATCTAAGTATAGAACTCATGTGAGTAAATTTTAACACAGCGTGCCTTGATCCATTTGATAAGTATCCTCCAAACCATTCCTTTTGAAATGTTGTAGAAATTTTTTTATAGAGAATTCCAAGGTGTCTAATATGTAACAATGAAACCCCAAGAGACCTTGATCTCCGATACCATATGTTAAGAAACAAATATCAATATAGCATAGGAAAAACCTCAAGAAAAGTACAATGCCTTGAAAAGACAAAATTTGAATGTAAATCCTCTTTGGGGGGCAACCTCCTTATGCCCACGCCGTCAGCCTGAATTCAATGTATGATTCCAAATCAAATGTCTCCTTGGTATATGGGAGACTAGGAGGTATAATTACAACTAATGGAATGAAGTCGACAGCATAGAGTAAAATAACATTACTAATGTAATATGCCCCAGTGGGGGTGTGTAGACCAATGTGGGGCTTAACAATCTTTGACAGTGATTTGAGGATCAAAAGAGTAATGTTTTCTCTATTCGAGAATTTGTGGAGAGAGAAATACCCTTCTAACATATTCAACCATTTCTCTCTACAACATTTATGTCTATATCACCTTCAAATACAAGAATGTCGAGAAGTTTATTTGTACCTTGAAGAGGACGACACCTCCGTTCGAGGAAGATCGTTGTTGTTGGTAGTCGTTGAAGTATTTGCACAAAACTATCTATCATCTCATTCCCTGTATGTTAGCATTGAGGGATTCCTGGAGAGAATTTTTCTTGAGGATCTCTTGTCCCATCATCTTTCTTTCTCCTACCATGAGAGATTAAACTTGGGCATGTGATAGATTTTTTTCCTCAAGAGAAACAGCTTGA
Source organism: Picea sitchensis (assembly GCA_010110895.2). Lineage (NCBI taxonomy): Eukaryota > Viridiplantae > Streptophyta > Pinopsida > Pinales > Pinaceae > Picea > Picea sitchensis. Next base: position 13,689 of record SNQJ01S0220047.1, read on the forward strand.
GACCCAATTCTTTGTTACCGACCTCGTTGGGGACATGCATTGAGCTGACAAGGATCATACCTCTCATTCTGCTGATCCAGTTACATAGAGGAAAAGAAATAAAGGAATACATATTATTATCAAAATATTCTTAATAAAATAGCATAGATACTCTGATAAAGTGTAGTTTCTATTCAATAGCGAAATAAAAGGCTGAAACAAAATGGAGTGGAAAACAAGCTTCTTGCTAGATGGTGGTGGCTTATCTACGAGGAGAGATGTGAGTTTAAGCTCATTCTCCAAAATATTATTACAATGAGGCTCTCAAGGATTTTTACAATAAACATGAATGTCAAAACCCTAGACATCCAAAAACCAACCCTAGGAGATGGATGAAGCACCAAAGTCATGTGGTCCCAGTTTGGGTAAGTTAGTACATCCAACTTCCCTAGGGTCTTAAATTTTCGCATCTGATCTGTTTGAGGTGCCTAATAGCCATTGGAAATTTCTATCCAGAGGAATACACAGCAGTAGATGTGGAGAACCCTAAAAAAATGATGTTTAGGGCCTCAAAACATCCTCGAAAGTTAGGAACCCGAAAACTAGGAAACAGTTGAACTAGAAAAATGCCAAAATGAGCCAATTGGAATAGGTGGGATGCCATGACATCCATCACGGATCATTTCCATACTAGAAAGAGAAGATAATCACATCACCTTCTAGTTGGTGTGATTGTATTTTATTACAACTTTATTTTTCTCGTTTTTGCTCTATTTCATGCATAAGCTTGAGAAAATTAATAACTAAAGGTTGTGGAATCTAAAGGAATTTAACTTGCATACATATAGTGTATTTTTTAGTTTTATTTATCAAATATGTCATGACAATCTATTCCAATGGAATATCATACGATCTCTGTTTCAGGAGCACAATAGCCCATTGGAAATTTCTATCCGAGGAATACACATGTTCGATGTGGAGAACCCTAAAAATGATGTTTAGGGCCTCAAAACATCCTCGAAAGTTAGGAACCCGAAAACTAGGAAACAACTGTCGAACTAGAAAAATGCCAAAATGAGCCAATTGGAATAGGTGGGATGCCACTGACATCCATCTGGATCATTTCCATACTAGAGAAAAGAGAGAAGATAATCATCACCTTCTAGTTGGTGTGTGATTGTATTTTATTGTTCTTTATTTTTCTCATTTTATCTATTTCATGCATAAGCAGAAAATTAATAACTAAAGGTTGTGGAATCTAAAGGAATTTAACCTTCATAGTGTATATTTTAGTTTTATTTATCAAATATGTCATGACAATCTGTTCCAGTGGAATATCCACGACAATTTACAGATCATATTGGTATCAGAGTAGTTTTTCTTAGGGTATTTGTGGAAAGTTGCAGGATTTAGGAATCAGTTTAAGAAGAAAGTCACAGATTCAACCTTAGCCATGGTCGACGAGTTCGTTAATAAAAACCCTCTAGATCCAATA
>SNQJ01S0220048.1:0-10788 GCA_010110895.2 Picea sitchensis
TATTAACTTCACCATTTACAATACAATATACATGATTCCATGGAATCCAAAACTCTAATCCATTAACCTAGATTAGATTCCTTAATCAGAATTATATTACAATGGACCAAAAAACTACCCAAAAATGGAGCAAAAATAGGCCAATTTTTTTCTTGAATGGCTCTAGTTTAGATAGATGTTTGATTTCCATGAATTTATTTCATATTTAAACTCATATCTTGTTTAGGAGTAGTTTTTGTTTTTCATGCATTGCTTTGACATTTCAAATCATGATTGTGTTTCTATTAGTTTTTTATTTGATGCAGTTGTTTTTACATTTGATTTGGCAATATTTATGTTGGACTAGAGTGATGATCTCACCCTATTTTTGGTTGTACTAATCTCGTTGATGTGAGAATTAATAGGCTTTAATGATGGATGCAATTTGTAGCAGGTTTGAGTGATACTTTGGAGTTCTCATGTACTATTATTCAAAGTGCACATATCCCCATGTTGGATAATTGTTACCCCTCATATTTCATAAGGAGATTTTGATCACATTTCCAAGATTCTAGTATGAGTACCATTTTTCAATGATGCGATATCCTAGTTCGCAAATGATGTGAGAACTTCATCCTTTCCATTATAAGTACATGGATGAGGATATCTTTCATAGGTTTTGTTGCATGAAGGTATTTCTTTACACAATGGATATGCCTCAACCTTGGTGGTTCCATGATGGATGTTAGCATGGAAACAAACATTTTGTTCACGACTTGGTTGATTTGGGCCTTGATGATGGGCAATGATTTTTTACACATTATGAGAGCACCCTAGTGCTTCAATTTTCTATTGTGATCCTATGGTGATTTTTGGTGTATTAGCAACTGTTATATCTCATGTTTTTGCTCAAATTTGATGATATTTATTTCTATATAGGTCATGAGAATGATGATTGTTTGGGTAATCTAATAATAACTCATAACACTCTAAATTGTTTTCCTTTACTTAGTTGTACCATGGTGTGTTCATAATTTCCCTTTAGATAAGTGTTGTCACCTTTTGAGTCAATTTGTATTATTGGTGACACGGGTGGGTGTAGTGTGTCATTTTCCCTAGCCATTTTTCACAACTTGTCATTTTCCAATTATTTTCATGCATATCCATCATTTCGCCTTTCATGGTTGACTTATCATATGTCATGTAGCCATGTCCAAAATGAAAAGAAAAATCCCATGTATGAGAAATCCTGAGTAAATTGGAAAGAGATAAAAATGCTCGAGGTTGAAGAAACCAAAAAAAAAATCCATATTATATGCATGAGCCATGCCAAATTGAAATAAGGCCTAATTTCCCCAAGTCCCTTACAAAAAAAGGCCAATATAAAGAAAGAAGGGGCCAAGCAAATAAAAGAAAAATACGAAAAAGGGGTAGTAAAAAAAAGAGGCTTAAGGATTGGCAACTCAATGGAAAGTGTTCCATATAAAGGAACACATGTGGAATAACGCATGTAACCCATATCTCTTGAAAGATAAGAAAAATTTCTTCTAGAATCATCACATGTGACTATGAGGTTCAACTCTTGAAAGTACCTTTTCCCCATCATCACATTCATCATATCCCATGCACCTACCTTAGAGTCCTAGTAAATGCATCTTGTCTTAGGGTTGTCACATGTAATAGAGGATAATGATATCTAGACTAATGCAGGAGCATCCTTCCTTAAAAATAAAACATGTTTGACTAGACCTAGGGGTCTTGGGTTGATTTGGATTTAATTGTGTAATTTATGAAAATTTCTTTGTTTGAAGGAATTCTAGAAAAATTGTATTAGTTGTGGAATGCATTGTAATTGAGTTAGTTCTCGAGAGTTGTGAGGACTTAGAGAGATATTAGGGTTGGTTATATGTCTCTTGAGTGCATTGTGGATCTAGAATGAGGATTTAGTGGATCTAGAGGATCCTAGGGATTTGTATGAGGGTTTTTAGGATCTGAAACAAATTGTAGTTTCATAATCCTTTTGTATTAAATTTGTAATCCTACGTGGATGATAGGTGTGGCCAAATAAATGTAGAAAAGGCCAAGGAGGTGACCAATTGAAAGGAAAATAGGCCAATAGTGGGAGACATTGAGAGGCCATTAAGAGGCCTTACATATCCCTGTGTACATTATATGTACAATCGAGTATAACCACTATATTTCTAGTGTTCAATGTTAAATGATGTGTTAAGACCTATGTTAAATGTATGCATGTTGAATGGTGGAATTCCAGATCAAACTTTGTTAATGGTATATGTAGGTATCTAGTGGAAGGTGCCTATAAAGAATCGTGATACATTGTTGATCATGAAAGGATTAACAATGACCCTTTAAATCAATGTAAAATCGAGGAGGAATGGAGTTGGAATTCAAGCTTTGTGCCTAGGCGAAGATAAGAACAACAAAGAAACCCTTTACAGGCGAGGATAAACAACAGTTGTTAGATCAAAGATCAATATTTGATCATGATCGTTGATTTATTGGGGCGAAGTCCATTCGTGAGTTAAGGATGAGCGATTGAGATTAGGTCTCAGATTTAGATCAACGATCAAGAGTGAGATTGAATTTAGAGCTTGATATCACTTACTTATAGACGTTCAAAGTCTATGTATCATAGTCTAGGAAGAGGAAACACTCTGACAGAGACAATCATATCGACGTTTCAGATATGATGGAAGGGATAGATCGACGACCGAGGATGGTCAAGGACTCAGGATCCAAAGTCATGGCATAAAGTGTTTTGGAGTTTGTGTTTCGGAGTCAAGGTTCATAGAATACCCCAACGAAGGTAGAGCGACGAACGTATGAGATCATTTCAGAGTGATCCATATGATATATCTGGAGAGGGCTTGTGTTAGTGTCTGAACGATTCAGAAATGTTAACCAACGATCCAGATTGGTGAAGGGAAGAACTGATAGACGACCAAGGTGAGTTTGAAATGATCCTAATGGAATCTAGGGGAGTGACGCATGGCGTCATCCTATTTAATGTCAGAGAAGGACCATTGAAGTCCTATAGTAGGAGGAATTCCAACAGAGCAGTAATGATAGATGACTAGGATCTATTCAAAGTCAATTAGATCAATGACTCAAGTTGAGCCAAGTGGCAGCTGAAAGAGCCCTGATGTGGCATCAATGAATGAGGAGTGGACACATGGCAATGACATGGATGAATGACTAGGAGACACGTAACAGTTGGAACCTCTAATTAAGAGGTTGACATGTGGCATGTGGAATCAGAGTAGTGTAACAAAAGAATAGAAGGTGATCGTTAGATCCAGAAAGATCAACAATGGAGAGGATAACAGCATTCAAAGTCTAAGAAGGAGACTAAAATACCATTAGAGTTAAATTAGGAGCAACATAAATTCCTTAGACGAATTCTTCATATTTGTGGCCTTAATTCTAGGAGGTCATCATTTTTGGTATCATAGCATCATTTTTCTCTGTAAATTGAAGTAGAAATTTGAAACAAAAGATTGCAGCCTACAAAGAAAATAATTTGATTATGAGGGGAACATGCACAAAGGAATGCATGAGAAATTGTAGAGGCAATGTGATAGGTTGTTGTCCATTCAAGTGCATTGGATGTGAGAGGATAAGATATCATGGATATATATGACAGGTAATGGTTGGTATTTTAAAATTAACTTTGGTTATGAAGATCTGTATTTGTAGGTAGCAGAGAAGGATTGGTAGCAGCCAATAGCCAGTAGAGCTGTGACAAAGGGAAAACAAAGCTCTTAAGTAGAGAAGTTGTGGCAGAATCTTGTAGCAACAGATGTTGTAATTACTTCCAGTTGGAGATTGGAAGTGAGGAGAACAAGAGGGGTTATCTAGAGTAAAGTGAGAAAGAGTGTAGATCCATAGGAGAAGAGGAGTGCTCAGAAGGTTCTAGTGGAGAGAACCAGTGTAATACCAAAAGGCCAAAGCTCAGGAGGAATGTCGGTGAGGTATTATGTAGTAGGTAGAGGAGACTTTCTATAGAGTCTTGATGCAAGTCACATTGGACTAGGAGAAGTTTGTAAGAGGGAATATGGAGATGATGATTAATGGTCATGGAAAGGGTTTAGAGAGAAGCCACAACAAGAGGAAGGAGGATGCTAAAACAATTGGCATAAAAGGGATGAGTGATGAGAAATTTGAGAAAGAAATGGATGAGTTGAAAGTACATCTTAGTGTACTAAATGGACTACTATAAGAGAGTGAAAGGAACCAAATATATGGTTGGAGAATGAAGAGGAAGTTTAGATGGCCTATTCAGAAATTTATTGCAAGGAATCAAAATCATAGGTTGGATGCTTGGAACAGATAAGAATAACTCAGAAAAAATGAGTATAGAGAGTCCTTGAGAGAAGGACCGACAATTCAATTTTGTGAACCAGAGAAGGGATTGATGTTGAGAGAGGAGGATGAGGTTCAGATTCCAAACCTCATGGATAACTTAGATAAGGAGAAGGTGCTAGAGGCATCTAAAGAGATTGAAGAGTCTCATATTTTTAAAACTGATAATTTGTGTATGTTTGCAGGACTTACAGGTCATGGAGATAGGTAGCCACTTGAAGCTATCCTAAAGGAGGAATTTCTTCATGAAGTCATGATAGCAAGATAGATTCAAAATTCTATCATGTTAGAGGAAGGGACAACATTGTCTCTTGAAAGTTGTGAAAGAGGAATTCATACATCTTCAAAGGATAAGCACTTAAGTGTATGAGCCCATGGTTATGGTAGAGGTCTTATGGAGACAAGTGTTGAGTTTGAGCACTAATGAAGTGTGCATAACAAAGAATTTCGAGCTCTGGCAAAAGAGGAGAATTGGGCCCGCGAGTTAAATTAGGAGAAGCAAAAATTCCTTAGATGAATTATGCATATCTGTGGGTTTGAGGCTAGGAGTTCATCATTTTTGGTATCAAAGCGCTATTTTTCTCTATAAATTGAAGTGGAAATCTGCAACAAAAGATTGCATCCTACAAAGAATTTGATTTGATTCTGAGGGGTACATGCACAGAGGAATACATGAGAAATTGCAGAGGCAATGTGACATGGAGTTGTCCATTCAAGTGCATTGGATGTGAGAGGATAAGATCTCATGGATAGATCTTACATTTAATGGTTGGTATTTTTAAATTACTCTGGTTATGAAGATTTGTATTTACAGGTAGAAAAGAAGGATTGGTAGCAACCAACAACCAACAGAGTTGTGCAGAGGACAAGAAGATCTATTAAGTAGAGAAGTTTTGGCAGAACCTTGTAGCAACATATGTTGTAATTACTTCTAGTTTGAGATTGGAATTGAGGAGAACAAGAGGGGTTCTCTATAGGAAAGTGAGAAAGAGTGAAGAGCCAGAGGAGAAAAAGAGTGCTCATAAGGTTCTAGTGGAGAGAACCAGAGTAATATCAAAAGGCCATAGCTCAGGAGGAATCTTGGTGAGGTATTGGGTAGCATATGAGGATTTTTCAGAGAGGAAAATCAAGGTATGTGATCCTGGAAGGTTGTAGGAAACAACAAGACAACAATGGAAGTAAGCAACAATATAAGGTTTGGGATCTAGGAGGATAGAATCAATTGAAGACTCATAATCAGAAGATCATGAAACATTTGAACGTTGTGAGTATGATGTAGGAGCATCCTTCCTTAAAAATCAAACATGTTTGACTATACCTAGGGGTCTTGGGTTTATTTGGATTTAATTGTGTAATTGATGAAAATTCCTATGTTTGAAGGAATTCTAGAAAACTTGTATTAGTTGTGGAATGCATTGTAATTGAGTTAGTTCTCGAGAGTTGTGAGGACTTAGAGAGATCTTAGGGTTGGTTGTATCTCTCTTGAGTGCATTGTGGATATAGAATGAGGATTTAGTGGATCTAGAGGATCTTACGGATTTGTATGAGGGTTTTTAGGATCTAAAACAAATTGTAGTTTATGAATCCTTTTGTATTAAATTTGTAAGCCTACGTGCATGAGAGGTGTGGCCAACTGAATGTAGAAAAATCCAAGGAGGTGGCCAATTTAAAGGAAATCAGGCCAATAGTGTGAACGATTGAGAGGCCATTAAGAGGCCTTATGTATTCCTATGTACAATATATTACAGTCGATTAATAAAACCACTATGTTTTGAGTGTTAAATGTTAAATGATGTGTTAATACCTTTGTTAAATGTATGCATGTAGAATGGTGGAATTCCATATTGGACTCTATTAATGGTATGTGCAAGTATCCAATGGAAGGCGCCTGTAAATAATTGTGATACATTGTTGATCATGACAGGATCAATAATGACCTTTTAAATCAAAGTAAAATTGAGGAGGAACATAGTCTAAATTCAAGCTCTGTGCATAGGCAAAGCTAAGAACAAAAAATAAATCCTTTACAGGTGAGGAGAAAAAACAACCATCATATCAATGATCAATAGTTGATCGCGATCATTGATTTATTGGGGTGAAGTCCATTTGTGAGTTAAGGATGAACAAATGAGATTAGATCTCATATATAGATCAACACAAGACAGTGATATTGAATTCAGATCCTAATATCACTTACCTAGAGACCTTCAGAGTCTATGTATCAGAGTCTAGGCAGAGGAAACACTCTAATAGAGATAGTCAGATCGACAATTCAAATCCAAAGGAAGGGATAGATCGATGGCCAAGAATGGTCAAGGAATCAAGATTCAAAGCCATGGTGTAAAGTGTTTTGGAGTCAAGGTCTGGAGAATACCTCAACGAAGGTAGAGTGATGAATGACTGAGATAATTTCAGTGTGATCCAGATGATATATCTGGAGAGGGAACGTGTTAGTGTCTGAATGATTCAGACCTATTAACCAATGGTCCATATTGGTGAAGGAAATACCTAACAGATGGTTGGGGTGAGTTCATAATGATCCTAATCAAATCCAGGGGAGTGACACATGGTGTCATCCTATTGACTATCATAGCAGGACCATCAGAGTCCTACAACAGAAGGAAGTTCGTCAGAGCAATACAGATATATGACTAGGATCTACTTAGAGTAAATTATATCAATGACTTAGGTTGAGCCACGTGGTAGGTCACCAGAGTGACATGTGGAAACTGACAGAGCCCTGATGTGGAATCAACGAATGAGGAGTGGACATTTGGCAGTGACATGGTTGAAAGAGAAAGAGACACATATCAATTAGAACCTACGAGTAAGAGGTTGACATGTGGCATCCATGTGTGAGTACATGGCATCAAAGTAACATAGTGAAAGCATAGAAGGTGATCATTAGATCGAGGAAGATCAATGATGGAGAGGATGACAAAATTTAGAGTCTTAGAAGGAGACTGAAAGACCTCAAAAGTACACATTTCAGAGTGTAGTGACCTGAGAGAGCCCGAAAGAGAAACATCGAACAAAGGAAAGGTTCATAACGACCTTCCATCAAGACGAATCCAGAGACAAATCTAACCTTTCGATTGAGGATAATCAACGACAAGGATTGAAGGATAGAACAACATGAGGCAGGTTATGGATTGTCCATCCTATTGTTGATCAATGACATGGAATGAAAGTTGAAGAGTCTGATAATATCACGAGGAAAAAAATCTTAAGCGCCAAGTGTGAATATTGTGGACACAACCTGAGGACACATTGGGTACGCGCCAAAGGATAAGCGCTTAAGTGTATGATCTTGGGGTTATGTTATAGTTCTTATGGAGACAAGTGTTGAGTTTGAGCGCTAACGGACTATGCATAACAGATAATTTCTAACTATGTTGAAAGAGGATAATTAGTCCCGCAAGTTAAATTAGGAGAAACATAAATTCCTTAGATGAATTCTACATATCTTTGGGTTTAAGGCCATGAGGTCATCACACACCATGGTTAAAATTAGGAAATAATAAAAATTAAATGATTCATTTAGAAGTTAAAAGATGCCACTTAATGTTTCACAACCTAATGACACATATTTGGAGGTATGACTCATTAGTTTGAGGTAGCAACCCTACACTAGACATTATGTGCCTTCCTAGAGCATTGCATTCATGCATTAGGAGTTGTCTCTTGCCTTGGGCATTCATCTATGCTTAGAGCATTGTGATGGTTGCATTGGGTGTTGTGATTAGAGGCCTTAAACATCTTTTGAGCCACAAATTCCATCTATTTCCTTGCTTGCAATAGTTGAATTTATTCTTGGACTAAGATACATTCATTTGAAGAACATGTGTATCCTCATTTCACTCACTTGCATCTTTTGAGGGGATGCTGGAGTATTTTTAAGGGGTTACACTCATTTATTGGAAGCTATCCACACATGTGAAGTTGTTGAGGTTACCTTGGAGCATTTTGAGGGGGAAAACATCTTTCCTTTGCTTGGTTCCACATGTGTGAGGCCTATTGGAGCTATTTGAGACATGTTGTTACATCTTGATGGGGTCAACCTCCGTGAGAAGGGTATCTATTTTTATTTGACCATGTCATTGTACTATTTTGAGGGGGGTGTCCACTTTCTTATCCCATCTGTTAGATGAAGGTCGTACATGTGGCATTATTCCACCATAAAATATTGTTATTGACTTGTCCTCTCAAGTTAGTTCAAGGATATTATTTTTTTGAGAATAGATATAGGGTTAGTTATGGATATATTTCTATTTTATTGATGGAGTTGTTGAGCTAGAGATCTATAAATAAAAATCTCCTCCATATGTAATTATTGTTCAAGAATTATGGAAATGGTTGTGTCTTTTTGTTTAGGTGAATTTTTTGTTGGAGCATTATTGGAAGCTGACATTTCATAGTTGTGGATGCCAAAGTCGACTCAAGGGACATAGAGGAGCAAGCTTTCTACACTAAAAAATATTAGGTGTGATGGACCTTAATCCTTAATATTTTTGCTACGTTTGTTTTAAATAGGAAAATGTTACGATTTAACATCATTATATTTATTGCATTTGTAAAGAATCTTTAGGCAAGGGCCATCCTTAATGTTGTCTTGAAAGAAGATCTTTTATAGACCCTTTACTTCATGAAATCTATGGGCTTTAGTGACTCAATTAGGGATTCTATTGTACGCATCACTTGGTTGTCTATAACCCCTAATATTTCACAAGAAATCTCCTAAGAGGTTAGCTTGATGCCATAAGCCCAAAAAAATTTAGGCATTGATCTTCTCTCCCTACCAACCGAAAACTACAAAATCTTCTCTTTATTTTTCTATTTTAAGCAATTTGAAATTACAACAAAAAACATTAAAACATATTGTAATTGAAGTCATTTGGATCTCAAATAACCATCTTAAAATTGACTTGTTGTTTCTAAAAGTAAATGTATGTTTTCTAGTGTTAAAACATATCTTGATTTGCTAGATCTAGCCTTGATTCATTGATATTTTATGTTTTTGAAAAAGGCCTTTAAAAATCTGATTTAAATCTGGAATTTAAAGCAAAATTTCACAAACCTATATCAAATTTGAAATTAATCTCTTTATCCCTCTCAAAATTCAACGTAACATGCCTAGTTGACCATAAGTATTCCCCCCTTGCCAATGCTACTAAGGCGATCATGGATAATTTGTCTAAGTTTTCCTTAGGGTTTCACAACATCTGTTTAGTGAAATTTTGCACCAAGTGAGAACCTAGGAGATAACAATGAGCATAAATTCTATTACAATATACTTCACAAGACATCTCATTACATTTCTTTTACTTCTTTATATAGTTCTACATACCTCCTAGGAACATTCTAGAGAAGAAACCTTCTAGTAAATATGTTACAATTATTGCTTTCAAACTATATCTATTACATGAGCCTTATTTAACTCTAGAAATGGCCTCAAAGCATAGAAACCTATCTATATACTTAAAGGGATTAGGGTAGGACCCTAACAAGAGTCAATTGTTAAAATATTTTGCAGAACAATTAATACATATATGCTTATGTTAATCTCATGGTAATATTTCATTTTGATGATTTTTAATTATGGTGTTATGTTGATCTTATTATCAATACGATAACACCATGAACAATGATTATGATTAAAAGCATTATGATACATTTTCATTCAGTGACACTTGAAACTCACTTGATCATTCTTAACTATTCTAATTATGATTATTATTCCTATTATAGATATTCCTATTATAGATCTCACTCTTGTAGATAAGAGGATATAGATATTCCTATTATAGATCTCACTCTTGTAGATAAGAGGATAGTTCAACTAAGCATATAGAATGTGCAAAATGACAATCAAAATCATTAAGAGAAAAATGACAATCAAAATCATGAAGTGAACTATAGTTTACAACCATAGGAATTGGCATAATGTGCTCCCAAACGCTCTATGGGATGATAGGGTGACCCCAAAGGATGTTATAGTTATGTCTACATTCTTAAGGATGTTATAGTTATGTCTACATTCTTTCTGGTTTATGGCTAGGAAGCAATACATTCTTAAGGATGTTATAGTTATGTCTACATTCTTTCTGGTTTATGGCTAGGAAGCAATGTAAGGAGGGGGTGACCCACTATCAATTGAATAAGCATATCCAAAAGGCTTAATGTGTTAGAAATTTGAAGGTTAAAACATGTCACTTAGTATTGCGGGTATCTATTTCCAAACACCTAGAGAAGCATGAACAAACCTTCTACATATTGTTTCACCATGAGGAAGTCACATATACCACAATATTATTATTTGGAAATGATGCAAATTTATATTTCCTATTAACACAATTAATTTTAGTGCCCCTTTCATAGACAATTTCATAATTAGTTAGATTATGTTTATATATATATATATATATA
>SNQJ01S0220048.1:10798-25960 GCA_010110895.2 Picea sitchensis
CTTAAAGGACAACCTGACCATGGCACAAAATCGCATGAAACAACAAGAAGATCAACATTGTAGTGAAAGAAGTTTTGAAGTAGGGCATTGCGTATTTTTAAGACTACAACCATACAAACAAATGTCCCTCAAGCAAGCCAAGAAGGATAATAAATTATCACCAAAGTATTATGGCCCTTATAAGGTGTTGCAAAAGATTGGTACTATGGCATAAAAATTGGAGCTGGCTGCATCTTCACAAGTACACCTAGTTTTCCATGTTTCATGCTTAAATAAGGTTATAGGTGACAAGATTCCAGTTCAAACTATATTGCTAGAACTTTATGAGGAAGGAAAAATCATATTGGAGCCTGAAGCCATCACTGACACAAGAATTCGCCAGCTGAGGAATAGATCCATTTCAGAGTATCTCATTAAATGGAAGAAACTACCCGCTGAAGATTCCACTTGGGAATATGAGCCTTTTATACAGAAGCATCCAGAGCTACTCAAGCGTTGCAGAAAACACTTGTCTCAAGGGGAGGGGCATGTTAAGCCTTAATATTGGCTCATTACCCCTTAATTGGGGCATATTATATTAGTAATGTTATTTTATTTATGTCAGCTTTAGGCCATTAGTTGTAATTATAACTCCTAGTCTACTATATATACCAAGGAGACATTTTCATTTTGAATCATCTTGTACTTGAACATTTAAGTGGGGTAAAAGGAGGTTGCCCCCTCGAAGAGGCTTATTATCTGAAATTATCTCTTTTTCAAGGCGTTGAGTATTTTTCTGAGGTTTTTCTATGCTATATTGATATTTGGTTCTTAACATTCCACTAGCTCAAAGCATGGGTTTCCACCTTAGCAGTTTTTCTACGATTTTTCGGGTCCTAAACTTTCGGGGTCATTTTGAGGCCCTAAATGACATTTTTTGGGCACGAAAGCACCAAAACAAAATTGAAAAGCATTGTCTGCATTCAATAAAATATGTAATCCTCATCTACACCTTTCTGATGAGATAAAGAACACCCCGAAGGAAGATCGTATGAAAAATTTATTCCCTTGGGAAGTTGATGTATCGACTACCCCTATCGGGGCCCGCAAATCTTTTGGCGTTTCATTTTCTGGGGTTAGGGTTTAGGATTTTATTTATGTTAAAAAGGCCTCTAGAGCCTCATTGTAAACATCATCATATTCTTACGAATGAGTGTATCTATGACATCTCTTCTCAGAGATAAGCTTCCACCATTCTAGTGAGTCATTCACTCTGTAATTTTACAGTTTATGTACATCCTCTCATTAATAAAAAAAATGTGCATTACTATTGTATCTCTGTGTTTATTTCAATATTTTTTTGTATCTCGCAATATATTTTTTATTTCATTATTATATCTCTGCCTTCATTTTGTTCTCAAAATAATCTGGATTAGTGGTATCAGAGTAGGCTACTCCTTTTCGTTTCTTGTGCATGTCCCCAACGAGGTTAGGGTATAGAGAGTTGGGTCTCGAGCTAGTTTCTCTTGAGGAAAACTACTCTCTCCAACCCAAGCGAGCTCCCATGGTGGAAGAGAAGAGAGATGAGGGAGAATAAGATCCCATCAGTTTGTTTCTCGTGGAAGCCCTCGTGCAACAGAGGAACGAGATGTTGGAGAATTTTTCCCAAATCCTTCAACGGTTTCCAAAATAACATGAACGTCTTAATCAAGAAGTCTCTTTGGAGATGCTACCCCATTCAAGGTACAAGTTAATTTTTATATTCTCATATTCAAAGGTCATATCGAGGCGTATGTTTTGGAAAAATGGTTAAATTTTCTAGAAGGTTATTTCTCTGTTCACATTTTTTTCAACAGAGAAAAGATCACCTTTGTGCTCTTTAAGGAACTTCCCCATGTCAAAGATTGGTGGGAAAATTACGGGGAGAAAAATTCCATAGAAGATTCTGGAATATTTGGGGCCGAGCCCACTTGGGATTTTTTTATGGATGTGTTCAAAGAGAAATATTACCCTGTGGAAAACTATGACTACCAGTACAAGAGATGGACCTCACTACATCAAAAGCCGAACCAAACAATGCGAGAGTTCAAAAATACCTTTGCACTAATATGGGTATCAAATAATTTGAGAGACATCTAGTTATAAAATACCATGGGGCTCTGGAAGGATACATCCAAATTGAAATGGAGTTTTTGGACATCTCATCACTCGGAGTTGCTTACAGATATGCTGTCAAAATTGAGTAGAAATTTAAGAAGCAAAACAAGTAGGAATTTGAGTCTACAAATATGCAACAACCAAAGTATGGTAAAGGAAACCCTAAATCACAGAACAATCAACCTCTAGACAACTAGTCTAAACCATAGGAAAAGAATACCAACGAGAAGACGAAGAAGGACGCTAGGAAGTGGTGCGACTTCCACAAAATCCCTTGGCATAACATCGATGAATGTCATTCAAAACATTCATTGGTATGCGAGCTCAAAGAAACAGAGACGAGCCATGAATCAGACTCTCATTCAAACAATAATAAAATGAGACAGACAATTGATGCATAACCCACTGTTATTGTCGTGATCGCAACAATCCAACCCGAAAAACCAGAGGATCCTGAGGAGGGGGGGACACCTTTTCCATTCACATATGTGGGTGAAGGGGACCATGTTGCATTTAATTTTTTATTGTGGAAGACAAAAGAAGCTCATCTCAGCATAGGTCATCAAGAAATTGGATTTTTCGACAACACCACACTCACAACCATACAACATCGGATGGCTCCTCCAGGGACGAGATCTTCGTGTCAACCAACAATGTTGCATTTCATACAACATCAATCCCTTCAAGGATGAGGTACTGTGTGATGTTTCCCCACTGGAAGTATGTGATGTTATGTTAGGCCAACCACATATGTGGAGGTGTCATGTTGTTTATGAGTCTCTACCCCGTAGTTTCCTTGTTACTTTGGGGGTCAACCCTACAAGATACCAGAGGTAGTTTTGATTGATGTACTGACAAAACAGTGCCACAAAGTAATATCTCATACCACAAAGTTTATCCTCTTCAAAAATTGGTCATAAGAGAAGGACACTACAGCCTCATCCCAAGACCCTTCTATCTAGTAGAAGAAGATCAACAAGATTGTAGAAGATCACCAAGATATTCCTTCTACACCTACATGGGTGCCTCCACATTGCCCAATCAAACCAAGTTATGATAAATCCCTTCATGTTCTTCATTCTACATATTCACCAACAGAGTCCTCCCACACTCAGGAAGATCATGCAACCAGATTGGTTAAATAGATACAACCCCTCCAACAACAGGTTCATAAAATCCTTCAACAAGCTAAGTGGGGCAACTTCTTCAGCAAGGAAATCATCTCACCAAGGTTTAGATTCAACAAAAGCTTCCTTGGGGACTTGATGCAAAGGATAACATTGCTTCCTAAGTGGGGAGGACTGATCCAGGTAGAAATCAGTGGCCACCCACCTATTCCACTCACTCAACACATGGGTTTCCACCTTGGCATTTTTTCTATGGTTTTTCGGGTCCTGAACTTCCAGGGCCATTTTGAGGCCCTAAATGTCGTTTTTTGGGCATGAAAAGACCCAAATTATTACCAAAGGCATGGTCTGGGTTGAACGAAATATGTACTCCTCGGCTAGAAATTTCTGATGAGGTATAGAACGCCCCAAACATATATCGTATGCAAAAGTTATGCCCTTGGGAAGTTGGCGTACCAACTACCCCAATGGGTGCCTGCAAACCTTTTGGCGTTTCATCTTCCAGGGTTAGTGTTTTGGATTTTCTTTATGTTAAAAATTCCTCTAGAGCCTCATTTTAAACATCATCATATTCTTGTGAATGAGCGTAGCCATCATATCTCTTCTCAAAGATAAGTTGCCACCATTCTAGTGAGCATTCACTTTGTAATTTTACAGTTTTTGTACATCCTCTAATTAATAAAAATTGTGCATTACTACTGTATCTCTATGTTTATTTCAATATTTTTGTGTATCCCGCAATATCTTTGTATATTTCATTGTTATATATTTTCCTTCATTTCGTTCTCAAAATAATCCAGATCAGCTAGATACCAATTGGTGTGGATATCCAAGGTGGCAAGTCCCTCCCAAGCTTACCTTAGATCCTATTCATCAACAATGATCAGAAAGTCAAATATCATTTGCCTAGTGATCTAACGGTTGTAATCCATCTCAAACCCCATAACTTTATTGATAGTTAACATGGGATACCAATCTCTGATAGATCTGATGGGAACGATCTTCTACAAATCAATGGTCCTCTCCCTTTCGATATTGTGCCTTCATATTCATTTTGATACATGATCTTCTAACAGATGAATGAGATTTACTCTCAACGTCCCAATGAATTATCAAGATTTAATATTGACACTTAGGTAAACTTCTTGAATCCTAAATTAGAGTAGAAGTCTCATCCATTCCTTGCACAAGGCAATGAAAATGATCTCCCTTCTCAACTTATACAATCATGACATTGATTTCATACAAAGTCCTGGGTTCCTGACTCGAATCATTCATGTGTATAACATGAAACAACCCTCGCACTCATAGATTGGGCATACCCATTATTTTATATTTGGCAGGGAATGAGGAATAGTAAATATGACTAAAGGCACACAGGGAGTGTAAAACCATTCCTCCCTTACCCATTTCTTAGAGTAGAAAGGTCTTTGTCTAGGATTTCTTTAAAGCTTGTTCTCATAGGTTAATTAACTAGGAACTTAAAACACAAAGTTAAACTATGAATTGAAGATCCTAACAAATATCTATGTTCATTGCACATTACAAGAAATAATAACCAGTAACAAGCAAAGAACAACATGACCACTTTCTTTCATCACTCTCATTGACCTTTTCTCAGATTTCCAACAGTTTCATGGATTTCACAATCAATATAAATCTTACATTATAAATATCAACGTCAACAAAAAATAAGTATAAACTTATCTGTTTAGAAAGATATTGGTGAGAATAATTGACTTGGGGGGGAGGGGGGGATCCTTTTCACCCAGCCATAGGTTCAAATACACTTGATCTATGCACTCTGGCCACCCCCGTTCCAAGCCATGATACCACCAACGAAATCTCTCAGGTTCTTAGAGAAATTAGAACAATGAATGCCACTCTCCTTCACACAACCACTAGTTGAAAACCATTACCCCCACCATGCCCAGGGCCTCCATGGGGTTTATCATATTCCATCCTAGCATCAAGCTCGCAACCCTCTCAGCCTAGGTTGAGTTTCTATTTTTTCATACAATCCATGAAAAGTCCTGCTCTGAAACTCCTGCATGTCTTCCCACATGTGATGTCTCCCATGGTTCCCAATAGTCTCCTCTCCTTCTGAATCCTCCAATCCTCTTTCCATTGTCTCCATCTTCTCCTCTTCTCTATCTCATCACCCACACACCCCTCATTTTCCGATCATGAAGTTTCTTGAGTTCTCTACATGAAACTAGGTGGTTCACATATTTCCATGGACATACCAGTCCATTCCTCCCTTGCATTTATGTAGGAGGTACTTTTCAACTTTCCAACCATACTTCAATAAATGATTGGCTTCAACTTTGAGCTAGAGAGAAATAATAGTTATTTCCCTCAAAATAATTCAACAAGGCGGCTTGGGATTCTTTGACATAATGAACCCCCCTTCTAGGCTCCCTCATTCCTTCCTCTAGTGGTATCATGGCTAGTACTTGAGCATCACCCATCAGCTAGCTGTTTGGATTTTATATTACACATTTACATTATTTGCGAGCCATAGCATGGAAATATTATCTCCATGCTGATATAAACCATTACTAATTACAATTAGTTACAAATTAATCAGGGGATTAAAAACAGGGTGTTGCATCCCCTCCTCTTTAAGAGGGTCATCATCCTGGATGTTCTTCTGCACCTCAAAAATATTTTCCATGTTCTCATCCTTCATCTGTTTCAATGTGTAACATTTTCTTTTCAATTTGGTTCATTTACAGACCTATGGCATCTCAACAACATGCCTACAATAGTTTTCAAACAACATGCACATTAAAACCAATTTTAATGCATAATTTTTTTTGTTGTTCATAATTCATGGAAAAACACACTTCTCATCACAATACTTATTTGTGCATTCGTGGATTTGCATCCATATGGATTCCATGGTTAAATCCCAACTAACTATTTTCCTTTGATATGCCCACCACACTCATGATCCTAGTTTTCTTTCTATTCCATTTAAGTCTCCTCTTCCTTTTTATCACTCAGCTTCTAGGCTCAAGCATCCCCTTATTTTCTACATAGTCCCTTGGGTGATCCATCTTTCATGCCAAGTATTTCTTGCACAAGAAAGGTATAGAGACTCATGTAGTCCTATAGCTGAGGCATCACTCTAGCTTGCTCTAATAACTGAGGAGTCCCTTTGGATTGCATCTAGAGTTTACCATCCTATGGATATACTACCTCCCTAATAGCTCTAGGATCATCATCATTAATATATAAAGAAAAACTAGAAATAAAATCCAGTGAAGTATATATTTTTGGTTACTTTCTTTCCTGAACCGATCTCCTCGATACCGGAGTATGAGGTTCTTGTTTTCCTTCTGATTCATGTTCTTCTATTGAGTTATATTCTTCACCCTCCAACTCCAATTCTATTTTTTTTGGTTCTTTTTCCTTTGGTAGGATTTCCTTTTTGGGAACATATTTAACCTCTTTAAATACAACATATTGACTGTAAACAATCTTCTTAGTTACTAGGTTCCAAATTTTATATCCTTTTATAACATCTATATAACCAATAAAGACACATTTTTAAACTTTATTATCTAGATTACTCCTATTTTCCTTTGGAACATGTACATACACATCATAACCAAAAACATTGAGATGTTCAAGAGAGGATTTTTTACCAATCCATGCCTCATGCATATTTTTATCCACCAATGCTAATGAGGGTGATCTATTTACCAAGTAACATGTAATACTCATTGCCTCTGCCCATAATTCTTGTCCTAATTCAACACCATTGAGCATGGTCTTTTCTTTTTCCATCAACATCCTATTCATCCTTTCTGCAACATGTTCTTGAGTTGTGTATGTAGTATTCTTCTTCCTTGTCGTATCACACTTCTTGCAAAATTCCTAAAATTCATTCCCACAAAATTATCCACCATTATATGTCCTCAACACCTTTATTTTCTTCTTTTTCTAATTCTCCACAAGGGCCTTGAACTATTTAAATTTACCAAATATCTCAGATTTATTTAAGAGGAAATAAATCCATTTATTCCTCGAGAAATCATCAATGATTGAAACATAGTACATAGATTTACTTAGTGATGGAATGATCATAGGTCCAAACACATCATTGTGTACTAAATCTAAGATTCCCTTTTCTCTTGTAGCACCATATGAGAATCTTACTTGAATATGTTTACCATATATGCAATTAGACATACCTTCAATCATACCTTTACTATGTAGTGCTCGAAGTCCCTTCTCTCCAATATGTCCCAATCTTTGATGCCACATCATTGTATTTTATCTAGATATAGTAGAGGTTCTTTATTTTTGATTTCCACTCTCAGGAACAATAGAGATGTTACACCCCATAAGTGATAGTGCTTCCCAACAACTTGTATAGAGTTTTATTTCGACCCCCCCCCATCAACATCATTGCTCCTCGAACTATTTTGTAGGTTTCCTTTTCAAACACAGTATGTACACCTGAATCACTCATGCTATTTACATATATCAAGTTTTCATCTAGCTCTACAATGTGCAAAATGCTAGGAAGTGTTCTAATCCTTCCATCCTTGAGCAACAACTTGAGCTCTCCTCGTCCCATGATTTTGGCTATTGAGTCATCCCCTAGGAAGATGTCACGTCCATTATACTTATACTTTTTATGTTCAAAAAACCACTCTCTATGGGGAATTATATGAAAATAAGAACTCAAATTGATCAACCATACATCATGATCTACATGTGTGCTTGAAGAAGCCAAGTACAGATCCCCTCCTTCATCTGAGGAAGTTTTCCCTTCTGTGAAAAGAATATCATCAGATCCCTTTCCTTTCTCAACACTTTTATATCTACAATCCTTCTTGTAATTCCCAAGTTTACCACATTTATATTATAGCCTTAAGTATTTTATCAGAGATTTAGATCTCCCACTCGAGGAATTTTTTTTATTACTATCCAGGAAAAATCCTCGTACAAATAAGGAAATAATTCCCTTACTATCCATGGTTCCTTCTCTTTTCTTCTGATAACGAGGATGAAATCACATCATCAAACTTTAACGTGGTTGTTTTACTCCCAATAACTACAACCAGACTATCCCATGAATCTGGCAAAGAACATAGTAAACTAATGCACTTATCTTCATGATAAATTTTAATGTTGATAAACAACAACCAAATTTCCACAATATTGAAGGAATTTAGATGCCCTGTCACCGAGTCTCCATCATTTATCATTTTTAGGTGAATCTTCTTTTGAAGGAAAATATTTTTTACTAGGGACTTAGATTAATACAAATCCCCTAACTGATCCCATAACACCTTGGTTGTAGCTTCTTCTGAGACATTCAATAACAATGAATCTAAAAGACACAACCATATTGTGATATTTTCCTTCATATCCAACTTCATCCAATATTCCATCAATAGACATGTAGGTAAAGTACCAAGATCCATAACAACTCACTATTCTTTGTCTACCAAAATATCACTACCAAGATCCATAGCAACCCACTATTCTTTGTCTACCAAAATATCCTCCATCTTCAATATCCAAAGCTCAAAGCTTTTCCTATTAAATTTCTTGATCTTGATTTTCGAATTTCTCTAGATTCTCTTTCACCACAAGAATCATCACTACAGAGCTCCCACTGAAACCAAGTTTATCACAGACCCAAGATAATTGAACCCTTAACAAAAAAGACGTCCCCCTGAAGCCAATAACTAATCTAATACCAGATGAAAGTTTTAAACCTTTAAAGTATAACAATGCACACACATATTCTTTATAAAATAGAAAGGAAAACAATAACATTCACACATAGTACTTGTAAATTTACCTTGGAAACCCTTAATAGGGGAAACCAACAAATTTTGAGAGCCACACCTCTAAGTCACATTCTATTAACTTCACCATTTACAATACAATATACATGATTCCATGGAATCCAAAACTCTAATCCATTAACCTAGATTAGATTCCTTAATCAGAATTATATTACAATGGACCAAAAAACTACCCAAAAATGGAGCAAAAATAGGCCAATTTTTTTCTTGAATGGCTCTAGTTTAGATAGATGTTTGATTTCCATGAATTTATTTCATATTTAAACTCATATCTTGTTTAGGAGTAGTTTTTGTTTTTCATGCATTGCTTTGACATTTCAAATCATGATTGTGTTTCTATTAGTTTTTTATTTGATGCAGTTGTTTTTACATTTGATTTGGCAATATTTATGTTGGACTAGAGTGATGATCTCACCCTATTTTTGGTTGTACTAATCTCGTTGATGTGAGAATTAATAGGCTTTAATGATGGATGCAATTTGTAGCAGGTTTGAGTGATACTTTGGAGTTCTCATGTACTATTATTCAAAGTGCACATATCCCCATGTTGGATAATTGTTACCCCTCATATTTCATAAGGAGATTTTGATCACATTTCCAAGATTCTAGTATGAGTACCATTTTTCAATGATGCGATATCCTAGTTCGCAAATGATGTGAGAACTTCATCCTTTCCATTATAAGTACATGGATGAGGATATCTTTCATAGGTTTTGTTGCATGAAGGTATTTCTTTACACAATGGATATGCCTCAACCTTGGTGGTTCCATGATGGATGTTAGCATGGAAACAAACATTTTGTTCACGACTTGGTTGATTTGGGCCTTGATGATGGGCAATGATTTTTTACACATTATGAGAGCACCCTAGTGCTTCAATTTTCTATTGTGATCCTATGGTGATTTTTGGTGTATTAGCAACTGTTATATCTCATGTTTTTGCTCAAATTTGATGATATTTATTTCTATATAGGTCATGAGAATGATGATTGTTTGGGTAATCTAATAATAACTCATAACACTCTAAATTGTTTTCCTTTACTTAGTTGTACCATGGTGTGTTCATAATTTCCCTTTAGATAAGTGTTGTCACCTTTTGAGTCAATTTGTATTATTGGTGACACGGGTGGGTGTAGTGTGTCATTTTCCCTAGCCATTTTTCACAACTTGTCATTTTCCAATTATTTTCATGCATATCCATCATTTCGCCTTTCATGGTTGACTTATCATATGTCATGTAGCCATGTCCAAAATGAAAAGAAAAATCCCATGTATGAGAAATCCTGAGTAAATTGGAAAGAGATAAAAATGCTCGAGGTTGAAGAAACCAAAAAAAAAATCCATATTATATGCATGAGCCATGCCAAATTGAAATAAGGCCTAATTTCCCCAAGTCCCTTACAAAAAAAGGCCAATATAAAGAAAGAAGGGGCCAAGCAAATAAAAGAAAAATACGAAAAAGGGGTAGTAAAAAAAAGAGGCTTAAGGATTGGCAACTCAATGGAAAGTGTTCCATATAAAGGAACACATGTGGAATAACGCATGTAACCCATATCTCTTGAAAGATAAGAAAAATTTCTTCTAGAATCATCACATGTGACTATGAGGTTCAACTCTTGAAAGTACCTTTTCCCCATCATCACATTCATCATATCCCATGCACCTACCTTAGAGTCCTAGTAAATGCATCTTGTCTTAGGGTTGTCACATGTAATAGAGGATAATGATATCTAGACTAATGCAGGAGCATCCTTCCTTAAAAATAAAACATGTTTGACTAGACCTAGGGGTCTTGGGTTGATTTGGATTTAATTGTGTAATTTATGAAAATTTCTTTGTTTGAAGGAATTCTAGAAAAATTGTATTAGTTGTGGAATGCATTGTAATTGAGTTAGTTCTCGAGAGTTGTGAGGACTTAGAGAGATATTAGGGTTGGTTATATGTCTCTTGAGTGCATTGTGGATCTAGAATGAGGATTTAGTGGATCTAGAGGATCCTAGGGATTTGTATGAGGGTTTTTAGGATCTGAAACAAATTGTAGTTTCATAATCCTTTTGTATTAAATTTGTAATCCTACGTGGATGATAGGTGTGGCCAAATAAATGTAGAAAAGGCCAAGGAGGTGACCAATTGAAAGGAAAATAGGCCAATAGTGGGAGACATTGAGAGGCCATTAAGAGGCCTTACATATCCCTGTGTACATTATATGTACAATCGAGTATAACCACTATATTTCTAGTGTTCAATGTTAAATGATGTGTTAAGACCTATGTTAAATGTATGCATGTTGAATGGTGGAATTCCAGATCAAACTTTGTTAATGGTATATGTAGGTATCTAGTGGAAGGTGCCTATAAAGAATCGTGATACATTGTTGATCATGAAAGGATTAACAATGACCCTTTAAATCAATGTAAAATCGAGGAGGAATGGAGTTGGAATTCAAGCTTTGTGCCTAGGCGAAGATAAGAACAACAAAGAAACCCTTTACAGGCGAGGATAAACAACAGTTGTTAGATCAAAGATCAATATTTGATCATGATCGTTGATTTATTGGGGCGAAGTCCATTCGTGAGTTAAGGATGAGCGATTGAGATTAGGTCTCAGATTTAGATCAACGATCAAGAGTGAGATTGAATTTAGAGCTTGATATCACTTACTTATAGACGTTCAAAGTCTATGTATCATAGTCTAGGAAGAGGAAACACTCTGACAGAGACAATCATATCGACGTTTCAGATATGATGGAAGGGATAGATCGACGACCGAGGATGGTCAAGGACTCAGGATCCAAAGTCATGGCATAAAGTGTTTTGGAGTTTGTGTTTCGGAGTCAAGGTTCATAGAATACCCCAACGAAGGTAGAGCGACGAACGTATGAGATCATTTCAGAGTGATCCATATGATATATCTGGAGAGGGCTTGTGTTAGTGTCTGAACGATTCAGAAATGTTAACCAACGATCCAGATTGGTGAAGGGAAGAACTGATAGACGACCAAGGTGAGTTTGAAATGATCCTAATGGAATCTAGGGGAGTGACGCATGGCGTCATCCTATTTAATGTCAGAGAAGGACCATTGAAGTCCTATAGTAGGAGGAATTCCAACAGAGCAGTAATGATAGATGACTAGGATCTATTCAAAGTCAATTAGATCAATGACTCAAGTTGAGCCAAGTGGCAGCTGAAAGAGCCCTGATGTGGCATCAATGAATGAGGAGTGGACACATGGCAATGACATGGATGAATGACTAGGAGACACGTAACAGTTGGAACCTCTAATTAAGAGGTTGACATGTGGCATGTGGAATCAGAGTAGTGTAACAAAAGAATAGAAGGTGATCGTTAGATCCAGAAAGATCAACAATGGAGAGGATAACAGCATTCAAAGTCTAAGAAGGAGACTAAAATACCATTAGAGTTAAATTAGGAGCAACATAAATTCCTTAGACGAATTCTTCATATTTGTGGCCTTAATTCTAGGAGGTCATCATTTTTGGTATCATAGCATCATTTTTCTCTGTAAATTGAAGTAGAAATTTGAAACAAAAGATTGCAGCCTACAAAGAAAATAATTTGATTATGAGGGGAACATGCACAAAGGAATGCATGAGAAATTGTAGAGGCAATGTGATAGGTTGTTGTCCATTCAAGTGCATTGGATGTGAGAGGATAAGATATCATGGATATATATGACAGGTAATGGTTGGTATTTTAAAATTAACTTTGGTTATGAAGATCTGTATTTGTAGGTAGCAGAGAAGGATTGGTAGCAGCCAATAGCCAGTAGAGCTGTGACAAAGGGAAAACAAAGCTCTTAAGTAGAGAAGTTGTGGCAGAATCTTGTAGCAACAGATGTTGTAATTACTTCCAGTTGGAGATTGGAAGTGAGGAGAACAAGAGGGGTTATCTAGAGTAAAGTGAGAAAGAGTGTAGATCCATAGGAGAAGAGGAGTGCTCAGAAGGTTCTAGTGGAGAGAACCAGTGTAATACCAAAAGGCCAAAGCTCAGGAGGAATGTCGGTGAGGTATTATGTAGTAGGTAGAGGAGACTTTCTATAGAGTCTTGATGCAAGTCACATTGGACTAGGAGAAGTTTGTAAGAGGGAATATGGAGATGATGATTAATGGTCATGGAAAGGGTTTAGAGAGAAGCCACAACAAGAGGAAGGAGGATGCTAAAACAATTGGCATAAAAGGGATGAGTGATGAGAAATTTGAGAAAGAAATGGATGAGTTGAAAGTACATCTTAGTGTACTAAATGGACTACTATAAGAGAGTGAAAGGAACCAAATATATGGTTGGAGAATGAAGAGGAAGTTTAGATGGCCTATTCAGAAATTTATTGCAAGGAATCAAAATCATAGGTTGGATGCTTGGAACAGATAAGAATAACTCAGAAAAAATGAGTATAGAGAGTCCTTGAGAGAAGGACCGACAATTCAATTTTGTGAACCAGAGAAGGGATTGATGTTGAGAGAGGAGGATGAGGTTCAGATTCCAAACCTCATGGATAACTTAGATAAGGAGAAGGTGCTAGAGGCATCTAAAGAGATTGAAGAGTCTCATATTTTTAAAACTGATAATTTGTGTATGTTTGCAGGACTTACAGGTCATGGAGATAGGTAGCCACTTGAAGCTATCCTAAAGGAGGAATTTCTTCATGAAGTCATGATAGCAAGATAGATTCAAAATTCTATCATGTTAGAGGAAGGGACAACATTGTCTCTTGAAAGTTGTGAAAGAGGAATTCATACATCTTCAAAGGATAAGCACTTAAGTGTATGAGCCCATGGTTATGGTAGAGGTCTTATGGAGACAAGTGTTGAGTTTGAGCACTAATGAAGTGTGCATAACAAAGAATTTCGAGCTCTGGCAAAAGAGGAGAATTGGGCCCGCGAGTTAAATTAGGAGAAGCAAAAATTCCTTAGATGAATTATGCATATCTGTGGGTTTGAGGCTAGGAGTTCATCATTTTTGGTATCAAAGCGCTATTTTTCTCTATAAATTGAAGTGGAAATCTGCAACAAAAGATTGCATCCTACAAAGAATTTGATTTGATTCTGAGGGGTACATGCACAGAGGAATACATGAGAAATTGCAGAGGCAATGTGACATGGAGTTGTCCATTCAAGTGCATTGGATGTGAGAGGATAAGATCTCATGGATAGATCTTACATTTAATGGTTGGTATTTTTAAATTACTCTGGTTATGAAGATTTGTATTTACAGGTAGAAAAGAAGGATTGGTAGCAACCAACAACCAACAGAGTTGTGCAGAGGACAAGAAGATCTATTAAGTAGAGAAGTTTTGGCAGAACCTTGTAGCAACATATGTTGTAATTACTTCTAGTTTGAGATTGGAATTGAGGAGAACAAGAGGGGTTCTCTATAGGAAAGTGAGAAAGAGTGAAGAGCCAGAGGAGAAAAAGAGTGCTCATAAGGTTCTAGTGGAGAGAACCAGAGTAATATCAAAAGGCCATAGCTCAGGAGGAATCTTGGTGAGGTATTGGGTAGCATATGAGGATTTTTCAGAGAGGAAAATCAAGGTATGTGATCCTGGAAGGTTGTAGGAAACAACAAGACAACAATGGAAGTAAGCAACAATATAAGGTTTGGGATCTAGGAGGATAGAATCAATTGAAGACTCATAATCAGAAGATCATGAAACATTTGAACGTTGTGAGTATGATGTAGGAGCATCCTTCCTTAAAAATCAAACATGTTTGACTATACCTAGGGGTCTTGGGTTTATTTGGATTTAATTGTGTAATTGATGAAAATTCCTATGTTTGAAGGAATTCTAGAAAACTTGTATTAGTTGTGGAATGCATTGTAATTGAGTTAGTTCTCGAGAGTTGTGAGGACTTAGAGAGATCTTAGGGTTGGTTGTATCTCTCTTGAGTGCATTGTGGATATAGAATGAGGATTTAGTGGATCTAGAGGATCTTACGGATTTGTATGAGGGTTTTTAGGATCTAAAACAAATTGTAGTTTATGAATCCTTTTGTATTAAATTTGTAAGCCTACGTGCATGAGAGGTGTGGCCAACTGAATGTAGAAAAA
>SNQJ01S0220049.1:0-15162 GCA_010110895.2 Picea sitchensis
GATTAGTTGAGTTAGTTATGCTAATAATAGTATGGACACGTCCTGATCGGTTATGACAGGAACCTTTGTATTTTGACTTATAAATACTTCTTTTTTCAATGTATTGAGGGTTGTTGATTTGCACACCCTACTGCTATCAAGCTATAACATTTTTGAAGAGATCCACCATTAATAAAGAAGCATTTTACAGGATTCTTGCGCATTTTTCACTGGTGATGTGATTTTCTTAGTCAAATGTTTTCTTGCTTTGTAATCATCATGTTTTTCAATAACTAATCTTTACGAATAGCGTTATCTTGCAGGATTTATCTCAGATACCCTATTTTTGATTCTAAAGATTTTGGTGTTCATCCTCCAAATAGTTTCAATTAAGAGATTCTTAAGTGCTTGTTAATTGGAGTTATTTTCCTTATCTTTTCTTCTGTCCATCACTCTAATTATTAAAGATCCAGTGAGGGTGTTATCTCGCCTTGTGAAAGGTTTCTTCAACGTTTCTGGTTACATCTCAGATTTTATTAAGTGTAGACCCCATAGCCCAATGGATGTGTAATTTGTCTCAACCAATTTCAAAAACCCTTTATAACAAAACTGACATTTTCTATAGCTAGCGTAATATCTTAAGTCAAAATAAAGATAAATTATATAGAGAGATCCCTCTCTGAAGCTGGAAGGGCTAGATCCCAACTTTAAAAGCGGTTGGTTAAGGTTACCTTTGTATATTTCTTCTTTTCAACCTCTTGGAAATTTACAGAGTGCTAACATGTAGATTACGGTGTTGAGGTTGGATCAACCCAATGGATAAGGTACCTGGTCTACTATTCTTTGCTACCTCACATGGAGGATAACATCCCCATTGGAGCCAAATGTTAGCATTAATATTTTCAAGGTAGAGTTATAAGGATTCATCATTTTACAAAGTCATTCCTTTGTCTTGACAAGACCAATGAATTTCAATTTGGGTCAATGGTTTGAAGTGATTGCTAAAAATTGAAAATGGTATGTCATAAGTCAAGTTGTAAGGTCTAGGAGGGAAAGTCATTTTCAAAGAGTGTCGATGAGCATCATGATACATGATGAAGTCAACAAAAAGGGTTATGATTTCGTTTCATGCTAATTGTACCTTGATTGCAGAAAAAATGTGTGCGTTGTGTAAACACGTTGCGCAATTTGCTTGAAGAAACTTGAGTTGTCTTGTCATCCAAAAAATGAATATTTCCCCTTTCAAATCACTTTATACCAGCTTATGCATGTATTATTACCACCTTTTATCCATCTGCATGATTTCTCGACCTTTGATCAACCCCTTCCTTTCGAGAAAGCTTCAAGAAACCCATTTTCTATTTCAAACCAGTTCACCCACTACGCAAACTATGTACAGTAGCATTTCACTACGCATCCCCTGTTCCTATAGATTTTTTCTTTGTAAATACCAGAGAGCCAAAGTTGGTGCTGAATACCCACATCTATGCATTGTTAAAACTTTCCTTTTGCATAATTGAGTTCCCTATGGAAAATTTGAGCAAACCCTAGCCTTGATTGTTTGTTGTGAAAGGTGCCCTTTTTGAGTTTTATCTCTTGGACTCTTCTGCCCTTGATAGTCTCAGGTTTATCTTGCATCCACAACATGGCTACTCAAGGAATGAAGAAATATCACAAAGGAGGTAGTGTGTTGAGGTGTGAGCCATAGACTTAAGAGCTGGTGAATTCTGATCCAGCGTTTAGGGTTTCATTTGACCAGGCTGGCTGCATGAGGTTTTGTGAGAAGATCCAGGGTTACAATGCACAGGTGACAAAGGAATTCTCCCTCAACTTTAATGGAGTTAAGTCAAGGATTGTTGATTTCAATTTCCAAGTGTCAGAAGAGACAGTGGCTGTTGCAATTGAGATTCCAATAGTTAGAGTTACTTGCAAAGGTGGTTGATATTTAGGATCAGGCCTGCACCATTTTTTCTTTTTGAAGAACCTTTGAAAATACACCAGTTTTGAGTTTTTTGGAAAAATGCATTATACAGAGTTTGTGTAGTGACCTTGTGCTACGCAAATTCTACAGGCATATTTGAAAATGGTAAAAGATGGGAAATGATTGGTTTTTGGCCCAGAAGTCATGATTAACCTCCATAGATGTCGTAGCTACCATTTGGATGAGTTTTAAAGAAAAAACTAGTTGTTCTGTGCAAAGAACGCTACACAAATGCTGAAGGATGAATTTACGCAACACATCACACCAGTTCACTACACAAGTGTTGTAGGTACACATAGGGTTAAAGGACATTGGGAAATGATTGGTTTATGATCTAGTAGTGATTTTCAGCCTCCATCAGTGTTGCAGCTACCTCCTAAATGAATTTTAATGAAGAAATCAAACATGTTACACAAAGTCTGTAGGGAACTCTACGCAAGTTCTGGAAATGACTATTTTGTAGTCAAATTCAACATCATTTCCCGAGCAACTGGAGAGGAGTTTGGAAAAAAACAGAGAGGTTTTTGTCAATAATGATCTCAAGAACAAAAAACTCTCTCATTTTTTACACAGGTTTCATATTTTGAGAGATTCGAATCAATCTTTACGACCCATATTTCCAGATTCTATCATTTAATGTTTTCCTGTTTTAGTCATCATCTTTGGGAGAGGATCCCGAGAATATGGAGAAGAATTTTCAAAAATTGGAAGAGTGATTTCTCAAGCACGGTTTCGTCTCCAAAAAAATCTCCTTGTTTTGTAACAGATATTGTGATTCGAGAGATATGATGTTATCTTTGACCTATATTTTCCAACAAAATGAATTTGCTATTTTTAGCAAGTAGTTTACAAATTGTCTTCTTTTTTTATGTAATCAGATCCAAAATCATAGGATAACAAGGTATTTCAACTTCTCTATCTTAGTAAGGGTGTTTATCTATATATTTTATCACTTTGAAGGTGCAAACGAGGGGTGAGTTGGAAGAACTATAGTATTTTCGATCTTCATTGTAAATTTTTGAATTTGAATGAAATGAAAATGTAGAAGTCCCGAACCATCATGAAAAAGATTCTAATGGTGCTGAGCTTACAATGTGTTTCTTATCTTTTGTATGTATCTCTTGTGTCCCTACTTGCATCTCATTTTTTCCTCAAATTGATATTTAAGAGTGTAGAATTCATCTAAATGCTGCTCTAGTTTCAAAGAATTTAAACTCTGTCCTTTCTTCCTAACTAGGTTAGAATTCATATATATGGTGCTTTGATTTTGTTATGTGTTTCCTTTTTCCTCTTTCACCCCCTACAACAAATTCAAAACTGAAGATTTCATCCACCTAATTTAGCCTTTGTTCCTCTGAGAGGTTCTATATACTATACATTAGTTTCATTCATTTTCAAGATTTGACTCCATAGACCAATGGTATTTTTCCTTTTTCCCAACCAAACCCCATTTTCTACCCTATTCTCATCAATGGTATAGCCATTGTATTGATTAGGTAGCCTTCCATTCTTTACTGAGATATAAAGAGAGAGCCCTCTCTAGGTTGGAAGGGCTAGCTTTCAGCCTATAAGTTGGTTTGTGGTTACCTCTGTGACTTGCCACCACAACGAGGGAAATTTACAGAGTGTTAACAAGAAGGACCCCTATTACAATCAAAAGAGTTCACTGCACCTATGAAGATTAAAAAGGTCAATATTTTTACTGAAGAGAAACCCAAGATAACCAACATTGGAGATTATTGGGACAATGAGACAATGGAAAAGATAATTGAATTACTGCGCGAGTATAATGACTTATTCCCAGCTAAATTTTCATAGATGAAAGGGGTGGGAGGAGAACTTGGAGAAATGAAGATATCCCTTAGACCAGATGCAAGACTAGTTATAAAGATACCATATATATTAAACCCATCTATAAGCAAATATTTAAGGCATAAATTGACAAAATGCTAGAATCATGAATCATAGAGCCTGTGGAAGAATGAGAGTGGATTATTCCAATGGTGGTCTAGGAAAAGAACACTGGAGGGATTAGGATATGTGTGGACCTGAGAAAATTAAATGATGCATGCCTGCATGATCCTTTTCCTACTCCATTTACATATGAGGTTTTAGAGAATGTGGGAGGACAAGAAGTGTACTCCTTCACAAATGGATTTCCAGGTTACCATCAGATCAGAATTGCTCCAAAGGACAGGTACACAACTACATTTTCAACAGAGTGGGGGTCATATCAACACACAATAATTCCATTTGGTTTAAATAATGCACCAAAAATATTTTCCAGAGTAGCAGTAGCTACATTCAAGGATTTTATACATAATTTTTTAGAAGTTTATCTAGATGATTGGACAATATTCAGTTTATTGAAGGACCATGTAGAAATTCTAAGGTTAATGTTAGAAAGATGTAGGCAATGCCATATTTCTTTGATTATTAAGAAATGTATATTCACTACACCATTTGGCATCCTACTTGGACACATTGTATGCAAACAAGGATTGACAGTAGACCCTGCAAAGATTGCTCTTATTGTCAATTTACCACCACCAAAGTCAATGCGCCAGTTGAGAGAAACATTGGGCCACACTGGGTACTATAGGAAATTCATAAAGGGCTATGGAAAGATTATTGCACCCATGGAGAAGTTACTAAATAAAGACATTAGGTTTCATTGGAATGATGAATTCCAAGAGAGATTGGACACACTGAAAGAGAAGATGGTGACAACAACAATTCTGAGCTTTCCTGATTGGACAAAATAATTTCATGTGCATGTGGATGCTTCATACATTGCACTTGGAGTAGTATTGGTACAACCAGGTGAAGGAGACATTGATCACCCAATATCTTTTGCTAGTAGAAATTTGTCTGAGTCTGAGCAGAACTATAATACTATAGAAAGGGAAGGTATGGCTATGGTATATTCCTTACATAAGTTCAGAGATTATTTATTGGGTCAACATTTTAAGATGTTTACAGATCATTCTTCTTTGAAGTACATAGTTAACAAGCCAGTGTTGGGGGGGAGGATCTGTAGATGGTTGTTATTGTTTCAGGAATATGATTTTGAAATCATAGTAAAACCAGGGAAGTTGAATGGAGAACCAGATCATCTATCAAGAATTGCTAATGGAGAGGAGCCAAAGAACTTGGAGGATAATTTTCTTGATGCTAACTTATTTTCTATTCAGATTGCTGATGATTATTTTGCTGACATTATTGGATTCTATAGAACATGAATGATTCCCAAGGAATTTACTGTCACACAGGAAAAAAAGTTGGTAGTGCGTGATGCAGACTATCAACTAATTGCAGGTCATTTATACAAGTTAGGTGTAGAAGGAATATTGAGAAGATGTGTGATGGAGCATGAATGCTCCATGGTGTTAGTAGAAGCACATGAAGGAATATCTGGATGGAACTATGCAGGAAAGCCTACAACACAGAAGGTGATGCACGTAGGATTATGGTGGCCTATAGTGCATAAGGACACAAATGAATATTGTTAGACTTGTGATGTTTTTCAGAGGGTGGGAAAAATATCCAAAAGGGATGAAATGCCACTTATGCCTCAAATAACTTTACAAGTATTTGATAAATGGGTTGTGGATTTCATTGGACCCATTAATCCATAAACAAGGAGATCAAGAGCCAGATACATCATCACTGCGACAAAATAATTAACTAGATGGGTAGAAGCATCCCCAGTAAAGGATTGTAGTGCATAAAATATAGCACAGTTTCTATTTGAGAACGTGGTGACCAGATTTGGATGTCCTAGAATTTTGTTGAGTGATTAGGGAACTCATTTTATTAACAATACAATCAAAGCTATGAAAAAAGAGTTCAAGATACATCATTAGAAGATAACACCTTACCATACCCAGGAAAATGGTATAGTAGAATATTTTAACAAGATTCTATAAAATGCATTGACAAAGATTTGCAATGTGAATAGGGATGATTGGGATTTGAAGGTATCAACAATATTATGGGATTACATGACTACATGCAAGAATCTTACATGACATACACCATTCAGACTTGTGTATTGGCAGGAAGCAGTGGTTCCATTGGATTATTTAATACCTAGTCTGTGCATTGCAACAATCACCAACATGATAGAAGAAGGTGTTGTGCAGGAAATATTGGATCAGTTGATGGAGCTGGAAGAAGACATAAGTTTAGCATGATTTCACCAGGAAGTACAGAAAGTAAAGGAAAAATCTTGGCATGATAGGCACATAAAGAAAAAAATATTTAAGGAAGGAGATCTATTTCTCCTCTACGAAAACAAGTATTTACAACACCCATGTAAGTTCAAAATGCATTGGTTAGGGCCTTATCAGGTAGGTACCATTACAAATGGAGGTGCTGTGAAATTGAAAGATCTTGTAGGGAAGAATATCAGAGGACTGGTGAATGGAAGTCGACTGAATTTGTATCAAGACAGTCGACCTAAAAACCTAAGGTAAAAACATAGAGAGAAGGTATGATTGTACATATTGTATATAGTGGATGTTAGAAGAAAAAGAAAAAAATACATAAAAAAAAGAAATATAACAAAAAGACAAAAAGATAGAAGTATATTAGAGGGTTTTTGATGTAATAGATTTTTTAGCATTAATAATACACCGTAGAAAAACCAGTGTTGAAGACATTGCGTGCTGGAAAATAGTTGACAGACACAAAAAGTGGATCGTGCAGGAAAAATTGCAAAAGTGAAAACTTTCACTGCGAAACAATTATCAGTACACCATCTCGCTATAAAGTCGGAAAAGGGGGGAAAGAAAATCATTTGTGTTTTTTTTCCTAAGGAGAAGAGCGAAGAATGAACCCTTAGCGCGAAAGAGTGAGAATACATGATAGAAAGTGGAGAATTAGAGATCAACAATACATATTTTAGCAGAATTTTCCACCAAGAGTTGGAGTGCTGAGTAGGTCCAGAAAAAACATAAGAAACATCGCTCGGGTGGAGAAAACAAGGACATAGGACATGCCAAAAATCGTGGATGTCGATGAAATTCACACGCTATACTTTGAGGCTACGACCACACAGGTGGAGGAGGAACAAAACCCATCACAGGAGGCTAGCTAGCCTGATAAAGACATGAAAATAATGGATTTCAACACATCTAGGGGAGAAGGAACACAACATGAAGAACATGCCACAGGTTCAACACAAAAGAGCCTAAATCCATAAGAATAACATGAAACTGAGAACAAATATGTACCAGAGGTCGAGGCATCCTCCCCACAAGGGAAGAAGAAAAATAAAGCTGAAAGCAGTGCACAAGGCGTACATCGTGCACATGCGGAGTTGGAAACAATGATGCCACAAATCCCAAAGGAAGTAAAGGTAGATGATGAAATGGTGGGAGGAGTAAACACCATGGAATACTTAGATCATGACGTTGTAGATGCCATCAAATTCCCGTATTCGACGCAACAAAAATACATGGAGTGAAAAGGAGAGGGTCCATCAGGTGCACCACTGTTGGAACCTACGTAGTGGATTTTAGGACTTTACAACACATGGATCATGAACCTGTTAGAAATATCACCTTTTGGGTGTGGTAAACACATCAATGGATGTGTGAAACAAGTCCCAGCTAGGGTTCATGGATGAATTTTGTGGATGGATAAGCCAGTGCCTATGAATGTGGGCTTGATCACTATTGTCACTGGGCTACCTACAGATGGGGAGAAGCCAGAGAAATACTTAGAAGATAAGTCAAAATAAAAGGCCATCTTTGATGAGATTAAAGAAAAATATGGCACAGAGAGGGGGAATAGGGGGATACGGATTAGTGACATCAATGATCCTGTGATGATATTTTTCACAAGGCTGCTAGGGTGCAAACTGATGCACACGTGTAGGAAGGAAGAAATGCCAGTAGGAGTGGTAGCAGTTGCAGTACAATGCATGAAGGGGAGATCGATGAGCTGGGGCCCATACTTTCTCAATTCATTCCTGGAGGATTGTAAAGACACACAAGATTGGGGCTCTGAGTTCCACTACTCATGGTTACTTATCCTCATTTTATTAATAGGGTGGAAAGAACCAGTGTACAACAAGTACATAGAGAGGATAGGAAAGTGTGGCACAAACTGCTACACTTCTCTTAGGATCACAACAAACCCAAAGAGGAAGAAGAAAAACAGTGACACTTTTACATTGTTCTTGTTAGATATCCATGAGCTAGTAGTCAGTAGCTCGAGGATTTCACTAGAGACTGTCCAGGAGTTTGGATAGATAGCAAATTTTCAGGCAATGCGCCAAAGCATGTGGGTGTATGCGAAGAGGGACCCAACCAAGGAGTGGCTACAAATGAACTACTATGTGATTATGAAGGACATACATATGGAGGTCTAGGAGTGGTCTGAGGAATGGAAAGTGTCTATGATCCAAAGGATAGTGCTAAGAGGACAGACTTAGATGTAGGGAATAATAGTCCCTGCACTACTAGCATGAACAAATGATAAGAGAAAAAAGAAGAATGTTGCACAAGGCCAAGTGAGGGGAAGAATCCAAATCCAAAAGAAACACAAAATATAGAAGAAACCACAGCGTGGTTCCACACAAGTTCCACCACGCACAGAGAAAACACCGAGAGATACAACACAACATGTGTGCACGGGAGAAGAAAGGACATAGGCACATGAAATACCTTTGGAGGAATAAATTGGGCAGGATACAAGTATGGATACACAGATGCCATATATTTATGAGCCATCAGATGTCCAAAGGAAGAGGATAGGGGAGCAAGCATGTGGCCCCAGGAAGAAGGCAAAGGCTCATAGAAAACCACTGCAAACATCACTAACAACAGATGATGTTGAAATAATAGCCACAACAGTGGAATATCGACTATCAGAGGTGTGGGAGAATGCTGAGAAGCATAGGGCTTTGATTCTAGAGCAAATATAGAAAGTGAAAATTGCACTGGAGAAGTTGAGGATCAGGGCATAGAAACCACAAAAAGGAAAACCAATGCAAAGAGGGGAAGCAATGCATGTTGGAGAGACAATGCAAATCACAACACAAGGGAGCACCAATTTTATCATAACCCCTGAGATGTTGTTCATCGACGATGAGGAAACACAGAAGCCCCTGAAGGAAATTGAGACATTGGGCTTGGTGTTTCCCAAGATCCCTACAAAGGCACTCTATAAATTACAAATTAGTGTCACATAGGAAATTCATTCCAGGGAAAGGTCTGATGCGACAAACTTACAGATAGTGCATGAGGAAAATATCACACTGAAGGAAGCAGTTATCCAAGAAGGGAAAGAGAAGAAGATAATGCAGCATAAATTGGAAGAGATGGAGACGTACATTATCACAGTATTCCAAACCATCCAAAACAATGCAAAGTTAGAGGGAGTGTCTTCTAAAAAGAAGATATGAAAAATAGTGCAGGACTTGGAGGATTACAAGAACCAAATAAAGGAGTTGTAGGAGCATGCAATACCCACTAATCCTCCAGAAGTAAGAGTGCAGTGAGAATAAGACACTACAAAATCTACAGAGAGCATAGAGTAGACCATACATAGGATGACAAAGTTGTTGGAAAAAAAGTGGTCAGTTGTGGACACAAATCTTAGAAGATGGGAGCTTGTAAGACCTACAAGGAAGGGAAGATAAGGTACATGCAATAATGGTAGACTTAAAACAACGACATAAGACAATGTCACCTCCAAAAAATATTAAGACAACTGCATAAATGAAGAACCAACAGGTAGAGGAGAAAGCAATGTTAGCGAAGAAGATCGTAAGACAAGCTCAGTTGGATCCTCTATAGGACAAGGATAAAAAAATAGGAGGTTGATGCAGCAAAATCAAGAGTGGAACAAATAGGCTTGGAGGGAGGAGATATATTGAAGCCTCTAGTCACCGTGCATAAGGTAGAAGCCATAGCGAAGAAGAGAAATCAAGCTCAGGAGAAATAACAGAAAATCACATAGATGTGTGAAGCACTGGGAAAGGCGATAAAAGATGCAAGAGTCTGTGAGTGACTCGGGATGAATCACAATTTCAGTGTTGGGGGCCTATTGGTGCAGGACAATTTTGGGAGAAAACCAAGGAAATTTTGAAGACTTCAAGACAACGCCGAAAAATAGGTAAGCGCACCAGAAATAGAGGAAAAGAAGTGTCGTAAATAGAGGAAAACCAAAGCCGAGAAAAGGAGTTACAAAGTGGAAAAATTGTTGCAGAGCAGTTGGAAAGTGGACAAGTTCCAACTTGGAGAACGGTTGTATCGAGGACCAGCCAAGACAGAGCAGTTGAAAAGTGGAAAAACCTAATCTACTTAGGGTTAGGGTTTTTGTAAGGGCATTATCCCAGTTTTGTATAAGTAGAATGTATTAGGATAATGAATAAGTGTTTCCCTTTTTATTCGTGTGTATATTGTTGAGGTTGTAGTAGATGATTTTGTTGAGCAGGAGGTCTTGTTGAGAGACTTTTGCGATCTGTGGAGATCGGATGTAGTGGTGGAAGAATTGTACAGTGTGCAGAACTAGATTTTGCAAGAATATGAATAAAGATCCCAAGCGACAAATATTTGTGGATGTAGGCTAGAAGGGGGTGAACCATGATATATATTTGTCATGTGTATGGAAGGTTGCATTGCTTACTATTATATTTGAGCTAACAATATTTATGATGAATATGTTAATTGATAAATGTTATATTACTGTGCACTATGGAAAAACTCATGAAATTTGCAGAACACCACTAAGTATTTGAATATCATGGCTAGTATTTAGATTTTAATTTTATGTTACAATAGACGAATACTTATCATTTAATTCATGCTTCTATAATCGTTAATGAAGTATTATTGGAATATTAGTGTTATTATTCTAAACTAGGATCTAATGAGGGATTGAGGGATAACAACGAGTAGAACCAATGCCTCTGAGAGAGAAACACATCCCATCCCATGGTTTCATACATATGATTCCTACGGCCACCCATTGAAGCCATATTGAGTGAGACTGCACAATGCACAATGTGCGATGTGTTGCCTTCTGGTACCTAGAAGGGCCGATGGTCGAAAGGTTGTTGGTAATCCTATAGTTAGAACCTGGGTCAACCCACAAGTAACCAACATATACCAAGTCAGTGGATTATTCAACTTCAAGACCATTATCTCGTCTCTCTTTCACCTCAAGTGTTCCGTAAAATGTTGAAGCTCCCAGAGCCAACACTCAATTTTAAAGGTGAAGATTGAAGGGATTTCCTGAAAAAGCATGACAACAACCTAGACCTCTTGCCTGAATTCTCATGACCATCCCTGAAGATATTACCAGGTTGCAGGTCAACTCGTTCAAAAAACCCTTTCAGGAAATTTCTTGGTTATTCACCAGGGTGACATGCCAAGAAAGTACCTCTAGTATTTCTTGTACGATAATTTAAATCCTATATTTTACTGTCAAAGAGCAAGCCATTTTTTATTGTGGAAAAATGATTTCCATTGAAATCTCTTCCCAATTATCACAGTACAAAAAAGATAAGAAATTATTTATGGCCTCTTATTTTGTATTTGCAATAACATATTGTTGTCAATTTCGTAAATTGTCTATCTGGAAGAAGGTGAATTGTGAATTTGATCCAGTGAACTTTTGGTACCAAGCGTTGTGGAGACTCAAAGCTTCTTTTCACTTTTATGAAGTTTTCAATGATTTTGTCTCGGTTTTTAAAGGACTTTTGTTTGGAAATGACACCCCCATAATATATTCCCAGGTAAGTAAATTCCTGGATAAAAAGGGGACATTGGAGAAAGTGGAAAATTACAATGTTATCGGGATTTTCGATTATAAGGAAAATCTCTCCTTTCTTCCATGCCATATATCTGACAGAATGTTTATTACATAAGTTGCAAGGAAATATAATTTCTGGCTGCACTTTTTTCATGAGAAACAAAAAAAACAACTCATACCCTTGCCTTGAAAAATTGGGGACTTTGTATTCAGAAACATGAACAAAATCGATGAATTTTCAAACCACTTCCACAATCTGAATCTCAAGTATGCTGAAAAGATAAAAGGGTTTGACCCTAATTTTGTTTTTGTGGAACATATGTTAGCAGTGGGATTTAGAAATTCATTTATCCATACTGTTCTATCAGAAGAAGAAAATAATAACTTAGGCGCTCCTACTCACAATGCTGACGATTTGGAGACGATACTCCTATAACCGTTGATGAAAACGATAAAAGGACATCAAAAAACAAGTGAAAATAGAGAGAGACCATCATAGTAAGTTAATGTTGATCACATCCTTCTTTTTCTTTATCAAGTCCTTCATCCATTTATTCCACCTCTTTCACTAGAAAGGTTTAACCGAATATTGATAACTCCTCTTTTCTTCTTACCATGTCTTGTTGTTCTTCTACCGCCCACTGTCTTCTTCTAAAAGATTATTTCTTGTATTTATTTTCTTTATGGTCTGCGGGAGCCCCAATCCCAGTATTTAAGATAAACACATTTAAAATTTCAAATAATATGTAACAAACTACATATTGTTTAGAAATTTCAAGAGAACTACTTTGGGAACAATCTCGACTGTGCTTTGTTACCCTATTTTCAAAATATAGAGTATTTGAGGTTGATCTATCACTATCTTTATTTGAGATAACCATGTGTCCACTCTGTTAAAGTTGTCTTATGCATGCAAATCATCTTCTTTTTATTTTATGTGATCAAAAATATTTATCTTAAACTATGATGGATGTGAGGAAATTTTGCTTATTTTATTTAAATGTGTGAAGTTGTGATTCCTATTCCTTTCTCGGGAACTTTATTTAAAAAAGAAAACAATTTTTTTTTCCTTTTATTGTCTCGCAATATTTATGTTTCTTTGAATTACTATGATGGACTTCTGTCAAGTCCCACATTTTGAATATATAGAAATCCCAAGAAAATCTAAAGAGGAGTACCACCTCTATAAAAACACAGGGGGATTTACATCCTCGCGAGGTTTTCATTTCGGTCCTAATGGATTCAAGCATCAACATTTTTGATGACCATACTGGGAACTGAACTAAAAATCTGAAATCTGGTCCAACATTTTTTTGAAAAAATATATGACTTTGCCCCAGGATGATCAACCTCGCTTAGAAATTGGATTGAACAATCAACGAAGCATCTTGCATCAGTTATACAATTTTGTAATATCAACGGCTGATACCTGAGAATATTTAGAAAGGTTTTGGAAAACCTTGGTCCAAGAAGAAGAAAGAGAAATCCTCTAAAGACATAGGAGAGAAGAGCAACAAGACCAAAGAAACCAAAAACTAGCTAGAGCAACACAAGAACAAGGTTAGGATTGAAGATGGATGAGTACAAGGGACCTATTACCAGAAGTAAAAGAAAGAAACTTCTTATCCTTAGAAGTGAAAAGCATATTCCTGGAATCTCTCTGGATATGGCAGAAATAAATGAACAACCCCGAGACGAGCATCATGAGGAGAGGCAAGGAGGTGGAAGATATGCTACAATAAATCAAGGAAACCCAGGATTTAAAAATCAAAGGAGGGTAAGATATTCCCCTCTAAATCTTATAGGTGATAAAAATTATCTCCCTGTTCTCCCTAAGGGCACCCTGAAGGAATTTTCCGGACATGGAGCAATCGATGCAAAGAGGCATCTGCACTTATTTCTTGATGTTTGTGATTTTCACCATGTTGAGTATGATGATGTCATGGTAAGGTTGTTTTTGCAAACCTTATCAGGAAGATGTAAATTCTAACCTTGTACAATGTCTACTGTAAACAGATATTCAGAAAATAATAGAAAAGATACAATGGAAAATGCAAACATTACACAGAGATTTTCCCCCTAGAAACCCAAACCAGGAAAACCAACATATATTATATTCATACATTATGTTACATTGTTTTCAATAAAATATACATATAGGAGCCAACATAATCCAAAACCCTAACCCAATGATCTGGATTAGTCCAAAACCCTAATTCCTTAACCAGAAATAGAAAACCATCCGCAAAAACCATGTGCCAAAAAAACCACCTAAATACATGACATGTTTCCCGAGATAGGTGTCACGTTTCCTGAGGCAGAATTTTTTTTTTCCGGGGGTGCTGCCCCTGGGCCCCCACTCGAGAGGCTCCACCCCCTGCATGCTTGGCGCATACACTACTACTCAGGCAAAGAATATAACACATACCCAACATTCTCCCACTTGTTGTTTTCTTTGCACACAGGGGGTTACATGGTTACATAGTAAAAAATCCAAGGCAACAATACCCATGGATCCTCTGCACCAAGAGAACTTCTCAGTGCTCATAGATTTTGTTAATGAGTCTACAACATTCTTCAAAGTTTCCACCTTCATCAATGATACTTTATTTTCTTCAATCATGTCTCTCACAAAGTGATATTGAACATCAATGTGCTTTGTCTTTGAATGATAAGCAGGGGTCTTCGCCAGAAAAATTGCACTCTGACTGTCACACTCTATCCTTACAACTTGTTGTACCAACCCAATACCTGAACACAGTATTTGTAACCATACTGCTTCCTTACTTGCATGAGTGGCTGCCATGTATTCAGATTCTATAGTTGAAAGTGCCACTACAACTCGTCTTTTGCTCATCCAACTGATTGCTCCTCCAAACAGGTTAAACACACACCCGCTTGTAGATCTCCTATGATCCAAATCTCCAGCCCAGTCTGCATCCACAAAGCCTTGTATATTTACCACTCTGTCCAATCCCAGTCTTCCTTCGTAGCACAATCCATTGCTAGTAGTGCCATGCAAATACCTGAAAACCCTTTTTACTGTTGTCCAATGCTCCTTCCCTGGTTTTGACATGTACTTGCTTAAAACTCCCACTGCATGTGAAATGTCCAGTCTAGTACAGACCATTGCATACATCAAACTGCCAACTACACTCACATATGGAACATGAGACATGTCCTCCTCTTCTTCATGTGTCTTGGGACACTGATCCACAGATAACTTTACACCAACAGGAATAGGAACCTTGAACGGTTTACATTCCTGCATATTAAACCTTTGCAATATTGTCTCGATATATTTTCTCTGATTTAACCAGAGATTCCTCCTTTTTTGATCTCTTTTAATTTCCATACCCAAAATGAAATTTGAAGAACCAAGATCCTTCATGTCGAATTTAGAGGTCAACTGAGTTTTCACATCCTAGATAATC
>SNQJ01S0220051.1:0-15032 GCA_010110895.2 Picea sitchensis
GTATGGAGGCTGGAGATCCTGTGTGATTATGAGGTTGGTGAGCCTAGATAAAGGTAGGCCAGTGCGCATATCCATGTAAATATAATCAAGATTATTATTATAATATTGCATCAATGCACATTGATTGACTTAAACAAAAAGAGATGGGGGGCCTAATTCACTGGAAAAAGGGAAAAGGGGGTAAGTCGTAAGTCTTGAGGAATGTTTTATAATATTTCCTGGAAAAATGTAATGTCAAATATATTATTATTTTATCCTAAGTTCCCAAGGGTAGGGAATGGGTCACTAAGTGGCTTAAAGCTACTTTTGAAGGTGACAAGTGTCAAGTGGAAGGCATGTAATACATATTTATGGCCTTAGTATATTTTGGGGCATTATGGTATTATTATTGATGTTACAATCTCTCGTGTGAAGAAGGGGGTTAGATTGTATGGAAAATCCGATTATTACCTTATCTGCACAGAGAAGCTTGTAAGGAGTTGTGGGGTTACATTCATAGTTTCACTGCTGAAAATTCAGGTTGACATACTGTGAATAGTCTCTCTGGGTGAGAGACTGGATGTTGTGGAGTGGTTGTCAGACTCATGGGCATACTCTCCAGGCGATATTTTTGCTGAGAGTTGTTTCCTGGTGCGCTGAGCATTAGTCACAGGGCTCAGAGACTCCCTGCTCGACCTATTGCTAGTAACCCTGGGAAGGGAAGTGGGGCAGCCGAAGGACTAGTGAGAAGAGAAGGGACACACTTCCTTGGGTGTGATAGGTGCGTGGGGAATGAGGGACTATGGGATAGATGCAACAGTGGGCACCTAGGAATGAGTAATTTTGTTGAGTTTCAGACCATAGCTTGTCGCTTGTAACCCTTTTTCCTGGTGGAGTTGAGCCCTATCTTGGGGGTGACATGTTACCGAAAGCATATGAGCAACGACATCTATGGCTAGGAGGAATGTTTGGGTCAAGGCCGAAGTTGGTGACTTTCATAAAAAGATAATTGTTCTTTATGCGCTTGTCTTGTTTACTGTGTGCATATTTGACTATGTTTGAAATAGGTTAATTCTTGTATGTGTTGAATATAAGTATTTGTTGTTATTTTGTAAATTGCTGCATGCTCATGTAAGTTTGGTTCTTATATCCTATATTCGTAGTTGTGCATGGATATGAGCAACATGGTTAGTCTTGCTAGTTAAGTTATCCTTGTGATTGTGGTTATGAGTCATTAAGAAAAGGATTGAGTGGTTGGGTGCACAAGTTTGTATCTTGTGTGCTTCGTAAGGCTGGTACTTGTGTGTGCGATTAAAGAATTAGACCCCGTACACAGTAACAACAGAAGTGGCACATGACGCCCAAGTGGTTGTGCCCAGAGTTGTACTGTGTAATCAGTATGCTGGTGCACACAATTGTTTGATTTATTTCCTCTACTTAAGGTTGTATTAACAAGAGTATGTTGTTTCCGCTGTTATAAGTTGTGTGGAATGACTCAATTTCTCCAGAGCGTGTTACCTCAAGTGATACTGTGCGAACTTGCGTGTAGAGTAGAAACTGTGCAATGAAATTTTAGAGTAGCATGACCCATAATTATGTTGGGGTGTTACAATTTGGTTGTTTTAGAGCTACATAAGTCGAGGTTGGGTGACGTGGCCCAACCTGGGTGGCTGGGGACATTATAAGTTAGGATCAGAGCATGTGTAAGGTGGTAACAAGACTTAGTGGGAGACTGGGTATGTTACAAACTGGTATCAGAGCTATTGGTTCAACATTGGACTTGTATGGGCTAGAGCTTAGCATGAATAGATGTGTGCACTAGGAATTGATGCCTCACAATGCAAAGTTTAGTTGTGCAGAAAACCATTGGTGCGTGGTATAGATTTGTGATGCACACAAAGATAGTGATGTGCGGGTGTGCACACTTGAGTTTGGAATGTTAAAATCATCCAAGAAATCCGAGGGAAGGATTCTGACAAATGGTGCAAAGTTTTCATGTAAATTATTACATGAAATCATCTAACAAATCTTAATTGCCTGCACATTTTGCAGAATTACCAGCGATTAGAGCAGGGTAGAGTCAGTGCAAAAGGTTAAAAACATGGAATATGCACAGTGAAATTACAGTCCCGATGATGAGTTTGGAGATCTGTATGTCCGTTTGGGTGTTGATGGTACAAAATCCAAGGGGGAGCACACGAACTTGGTAGAAACTGTAAAAGTACTGCAAAAATATGTGCAAAGCTATAAGGCTGATAATGAAAGGCTTATGAGAGTCAAGGTGCAACAAGATGACTTCAACTTCAAATTGATGCAGAGCCTGGACA
Source organism: Picea sitchensis (assembly GCA_010110895.2). NCBI lineage: Eukaryota > Viridiplantae > Streptophyta > Pinopsida > Pinales > Pinaceae > Picea > Picea sitchensis. Next base: position 2,307 of record SNQJ01S0220051.1, read on the forward strand.
TAATAGAAAAGAAGATGGATAAGGAGATAGAGATGAGTATATCAATAAGTCGCAGGTTTCAAGACGAGAAAAGAAGAGAAGAAAGAATTGATGGTAATCATTCTTTGAGGAAAGCGCACAATAGTTTGAGTCCATCTCCTGTCAGAAAACATAAGAGAAGGATTGGGCTGGATGAGCTACAGGGATAAATGAATAGTATCAAACCTCCTAACTTTTACAGGGAGCATAAAAAAGATGAAGATGCAGAGACATGGTTGTTCTGTATGAGGAAATACTTTCAGTTGCATAATTATTCTGTGCAAGCAGAAGGGAGAATTGCTATATAACAATTAAAGGGAAATGCATCAATGTGGTGGGATTAGTATGTGCAAGTGAAACACATTGATGAGAAGAAAGTGACTCAGAGAGAGTTCAAGAGGTATTTCCAAAATAAATACTTAACCAAGCGGTACTATGATAGGAAAATGAAGGAGTTCTTCGAACTCAATATTGGGAGCATGTCGATTGATGAGTACGGAAGAATATTTTTAGAACTGCTGAATTGGGTTCCTTTTATCAAGGATGAACATATGAAGATTCATAGATATTTGAGTGGGTTTCCCTCACTTATCAGTGACAAGTTACAATATGATGACCCTAAGATGTTGGAAGATTCCATAAGGTGCACTAAGTGTCTTTATGCGCAACAAAGGGGAAGGCCGAATTTCCAAAAGGCTTGGGAAGATAAGATGAAAAGTAAGGTGGAATAGAGGAAGAAGGGAGCTAAGACACCGTTATTCAAAAATACTACGCAAGGACATACGAATCTCTAGGAGCCCAAAATGTCGAAGAAAGTGGGACAAAAGTCATGGCAACAACCTATGCATTTTTGGGGTTGTGGCAAAAATCATATGCACAAAGATTAACCTCAAAGAGGTGATAAAGCAAGGTCTGTGCATAGTGTACAACAAGCTGCAACAGTGGAAGACATGGGTAGAAATGTACCAAGGATTTACACCGCGCTGGATAAACGCAGGTTGAGTTTGAGTCACACATGATCGAGGTGGAAGGTAAGATTAATGACCAACCTATTGCTATTTTAATTGACTCTGGAGCTAGTCATAGTTATCTAGATCCTAAAATGGTGGAAAGATTCCATCTATCAAGAAGCAAGCTCGAGAAACCTTGGTTGGTGCAACTAGCTATAGGAGCAAATAGGAAAATCAATGAGATGGTTGGATTGCACACAAAATCTGATTTGAATATTATACCTTTGGGAACGTACGATTGCCTCATTGGTATGGATTGGTTGGATGAACATGATGCTATCCTGGATTGTTACAATAAGGCATTTAATTTCCTGGACGAGTAAGGAAATTTGAGATTAGTTCAAGGAATTCCAAGAGTTGTGACTAACAGAAAAATTTCAGCATTGCAGTTGAAGAAAAGCTACAGGAAAATATGTCAAGTATTTGAAACGCACATGGAAGAGGCACCTAAGGATAAAGTTCCAAGTGTGGAAGACTGCGTAGTTATGAAAGAGTATGAGGATGTATTTAAAGAGATACCAGGATTTCCTCCAAAAAGAGATATTGACTTCTCTATTAATCTGATGCCGGGATAAACAAATGTATCCAAGACTCCTTATAGGATGAGTACGCCATAACTGAAGGAGTTGCAGATGCAACTTGAAGAGATTCTGAAGAAGGGGTATATACGCCCAAGTGTGTCACCTTGTGGTGCACCAGTTTTTCTCGTGAAGAAGAAGGATGGTACACTGAAACTTTGTATCGACTTCAGGAAGTTGAACAAAGTAACAATAGAGAACAAGTACCCTTTTCAAAGGATAGATGAACTATTTGATCAACTAAGGGGTGGAAGGATATTTTCCAAGATAGATCTTAGATCCTGATATCACCAAGTGAGAATGAGAGAGGATGACATTAGTAAGACTTCGTTCAGAACAAGGTATGGTCATTATGAGTTCAAAGTGGTTCCATTTGGGTTGTCGAATGCACCGATTTTTTTCATGTGTTTAATGAAAGGAGTTTTTAGAAGTTACTTGGATAAGTTTGTTATTGTATTTTTGGATGACATTCTTATTTACTCAAAGTCGGAGGAAGAGCACGAGCAACACTTGAGTATGGCGTTGCAGATGTTGAGGGAGCATCAACTTTATGCAAAACTAAAGAAGGAATAACTATGGACCCAATGGAGACAAAATCCATTGAGGAATGGTCGACACCAAGAAATGTCATAGAAGCGAGATCCTTTATGGGACTAGCAGGGTACTACAAAAGGTTTATTGAAGGATTTTCACAGATCATTCCACATCCAATTACATCCCTGCATAAGAAAGGTGTGCGATTTGAATGGACTATGTATTGCACAAGGAGTTTCCAACACTTAAATAATTTGTTAACAAGTGCACCGATTTTAAGAATGGTTGATCCAGATGCAGACTTCGTTGTGTGCACAAATGCATGTGTTAGCACCATGATTTTCATATCTAGAGTTAGAGGTTTGTCCAAAGTTTTCAAAGTCATGCCATGATCTTGGGAAGATCAAGGAATTCCTAGATGAGTCATAGTTAGTTTGTCAAGGTTTATGAGGCCAATAATTAAATAAAGAGTGACTTGAATGTCAAGTAAGGGGTCTAGCCATAAGTTGGGTTAAAGGGTGTATTGTCTTTTTCATAAAACACCATCATAAAAACAAAGAGCCAAGAGTGTAAAGTCCATCATGTTCAACTTGTAATGGTCCACATTTCCTAAGTCTTGAATCATATTAAAAAGTGGGAAATTATGTGCTAAGGTCAAGTCATAGGTTAGGGTGAATGTCATGTCAAAAGGTATTATGGTTCATCATCACCTTTCATGAGGTCAGAGAAGGGACGATCATGACACTCCATTTCATTTGTACCGTTGCAAGCTTCAAAAGTGTGCCTGCTGCGCAAATTCCTAAACCTGCCTTGAAATTTCTTGTCACCATGGATAAGCGCTCTCCATTTCAAATTTCATCCCTTATACATTCAAAGCACGTATATTGGCCACATTTTGTCTTTATCCATTGCCTCCAAGACTTGTACATAGTCCATATCCTCTCCAATGAGCTCCAAATCTCTCTGCTATGCAAAATTCATTCGCTACGCAAATGCTGTTGGCTTCTAGTGGCTACACAAACCCGGTGTGTTGCTATTCGCTACGCAAACCTGTCACTTTGTTTTTTGCTGCGCACTCTCCATTCGTTTCAATCACTGTTCAAGATCCTTTCTTGGAGCCCATTGCAAGCTAGCATCTGATTTTTTTTTCTTTTCATACAATCAACTTTGCTTCATTTGAGCTAAACCCTAGCCATCCTAGTTGCTGCACAAGTTTGCATGCTGAGCGTGAAGGTTCTTCTGTTTTGAGCCGTCTGGAATTTATTTTTGCAAGGGAGACATTGTAGAACCATGAATCCACAGGGAACGAAGAAATACAAGGGAGGAGACATTTTCATATATGAACCCCCAGGGTTGACTTTGGTGAACTCAAACCCTGCATACAGGGTGTCCTTTGAATAAGCTGGATGTATGAGATTCTGTTAAAAAGTTCAGGGGTATAATGTGCAGCTAACCAAGCAGTTTTCTCTGAATTTTAATGGTGTTAGAACAACCATTGCAGTGATCACTTTTATAGTGTCATAAGAAACCATATCAGTTGTTATAGAGATCCCTACACAGGGAGAGAAGTGATTTAAGGGTATGCCCTTAGATCCTTCATTTTATATTGATTTTCTCAAGCCTAAATACATAAATCAGAAAATTGGTGCCACCATCCCTAGGGAATATGTTTTGGAACCTTATGAGAATATTTTGAGGGTAATCCATAAATACTTTACTTGTGAGGGTAGGTTTGACAGGGGATATCAATACCACATAAGGCTCCTTATGAATTTCACAGGGAAAATCCCCCTAAACTTACCCTTCTACCTATATAGAAGCCTGGGAAAAATGGCAGACAGAGTCCAAGCCAGGGTTGACCAAATAAAGAGTAGCATGTTCCACTTTTCATTGGTGAAGATGTTGGTGGTTGAAGAGATTAGAAAGTTAAACATGGATTGGGATTCATTCTTGACCTCAACAAATGTTTCCCTGGATCCTAAAGAAGATACCCCCTTGTCTGCTGAGAAATCAACATCTCATAGTTCAGGGGTGAAATGAGGAGGTGCTGTTGAAAGAGGGAAAGGAAAATAGATTGAAAATCCATAACACAGTCATCCAGTCTTGAGTAAAAGAAGAAAACTAGAATTCATTGATGAACCCAAGGAGACATAGGCTCCCAGTAAACCACTCACCGTGTCATTTACTAGGAGGTTTCCCATACCCACAGTTCAAATAGAGTTTGTTGAATTTTTAGCTCATGAGATTGATGAGGAGAAAGTGAAACTAGGGGAGAAAGATTCATATGTCAAAGAGATGCAACAACAACTCAAGAAAGCTCAACATATTATAGCTCAACTCTACCAGGAGAACATGGAATTGAAAAGGAAACTAACATAGAAGATTCTTGAAGAAAAAACACCACAGAGAAAAGCAAGTCCTATGCAAGAAATGTCAAAGGAAAGGAAGATTAGGCAAGGTTATGAGACTACAGTTGTAGCAAAAAACACATCACCTCTGACAAGGTCCTCAACCAGGAAGAGTAGTCCAGACATACAGGGAAAACAAGCAACAAGTCATAAATCTCCTACTTCACCCACAAAAGGAGAAAATAACATTGAATAAGAAGCTAAGAGAAGCTCAAGATGAAATCATTAAGCTTAGGGAATTAAAGAGGTTATCGGATGACAAAGCCATGAGACATTTTAAAGAATGTATACCTGCTAGAGAAAATGCCTGTGCAACCCTTTCTAGTGCTAGGTAAAATTTGAAGAGGAATGTAGCCTTGTTGAGGCAGGTGGGAAATTTAAAGAGACATAACTTGTCATTGAGAACTCAAACAAGGCCTTAAGGCTACAAGTGAAATTGGATGAAGAAGCTAAGGACAAGCTAAATCTCCTTGTTGAAGTTGCATAAATATGAGTGAGGAAGCCCTATTTTTGTCTTTTTTGGGTATGGAACCATGTCCAAGTTTTGTTTACATCATCAAAGCTGTGGTAATTATGCATTTGATGTCGATGAGGGTTTGTTTCACCAAGGTGAATACTTGCTGTGCATAGTCAGCTGTTTTAATCAAGAAATAGTCATACATAGCACTTGCGTAGCTAATATTCGCTATGCAAACGCTGTAAGATCACCTAATCAGAAAGGAGGATATGTGATGAAAGGAATACAAGTTTTGAGGAAGATACATGGTTCCCAACCTTTGCTGCCACCTGGATTTGTATGAGAAACCTCAACATGGACATTCGCTGAATCGCTACGCAAATGCTGTAGCAGGACTTGTGCAACAATAACCAGAATTTGCTACGCAAGGTTGAAAGATTTGTCCAACAATGCACATGATGACTCGATGCTCTATCTAGATGGACCTGATGACTCATCACAACCACATGGTCAAATTTTTCTCAAGATCTACGATTGTAAAGGATATTTTGGCTATGTTATGATTGGAAAAATCAATTTTCCTATTTTTAGTAAATCTTGTTGAAGTTGTTGTTCTCTTTGAAAGCAACCAGATCCATCATTCTAAGATGTAGTAGTTTGACCCCTAGTAGCTAAGTGTAGCCTTAGTTTTCTATATATGTTGATTATTTTTATGTAAAGAGGAGGAGTTGGCAGAAGTATAGAGATTTTGATCTTTAATGTGATTTTATTAATCTAATAGAAATACAAATGCAGAAGTCCTGAACTCATTATGAAAAAAATTATAATGGTGGTGATCTGAAGATTGTGCTCTTTCTTTGTATGTATTACTTGTGTACTTACTTTCATCTTCACTTTTCTTCTGTTTAAATTGGATATTTAAAGCTCTAGAATTCATCTAATGGTGCTCTAGACTTAACTGATTTAAATTCTGTTCATCTTCTTAAGTAAAGTTAGAATTCATCCTTTATGATGCTATGATTATATTATGTGTTTTTGTTCTTCTTTCACCCTACATAATAAAACTCAAAACTGAAGTTCATCACCTTATTTATCCTTTGTTTCTATGAGGAGTTCTACCTACCAGGTATTGTTTTTTTTTTTTTCCAGTGGTTGACTCCATAGCCCTAGAGATACTATACCTCCTTGCCAACAAACCTCGAAAAAACTATCTCAAACATCTAAATATAGCCATCATTTCAAAAACAATCTTTCTATCAGATATCAAGTCTCAAAGAGAACCCTCTCTAGATTGAAAAGGCTGGTTTCTAGTCTTAAAGTTGGTTTGTAGGTTACCTTTGTAGATTGTTTCTTCAACCCAACAATTTACTCAGTGATAACAACATGCAAGGAAGGACTTAGTGGAATCCTGAGTCAAAGTGGACATGTGGTGTGCTACGAGTCAAGGAAGTTGAAAGAAAATGAAAGACTCTATACTACGCATGACTTGGAATTGGCAGTTATAGTGCTTGCTTTGAATATGTGGCGACATTATCTCATGGGTAAGAGATTTGAGTTGAGAACATACCATTATGTTCTGAAGTATTTTTTTGGACAACCAAGTTTGAATGCCAGACAAAGGAGGTGGTTAGAGTTCCTCAGTGAGTATGACTTTGACATAAAGCATATCAAGGGGAAAAAGAACAAGGTGGCTAACACACTTAGCAGGAGGATGCATGAGATGCATGCTACAACCATTATCATGTACTAGACCGATTTGCGTGACACAATTTTGGAAGTTTCCAAATCAGATCTGTGCTATGTGGGTATAAGTGCGACCTTACAACAAGGTATGTCGCAACCAAATTTTGAAGGTTATGAGCTAAGAGAGGATGGGATCCTCATGTATAGACATAGAGTCTATGTGAAAAATGATCAAGAGTTGAAGAACCTGATTTTTTCAGAGCTACATAAGGTTCCTAATGCTAGATATCTAGGTTACCAAAAGACAATTGTCGCAGTCAAGAAGTAATACTTTTGGTCAGGTATGAAAATGGAAGTTGCAGATTTTATTGTGAGATGTCTTGAATGTCAGAAGATCAAGGCTGAGCACAAACATCCAACTGGTTTTCTACAACCTTTTCCTATTTCTTAGTGGAAGTGGGAATTTGTGACCATGGATTTCATAACTACGTTTCCTAGGACTGCTAAGCAACATGATTCTATTATGGTGGTGGTGGACAAACTTACTAAGGCTGCCCATTTTATTCCAGTGAAGTAATAGCACAAGGCAATCGACATTGCTGAGATATACATGCGTGAAGTTGCTAAGTTGCATGGTGTTCCTAACAAAATTGTTTTTGATAGAGATTCCAAGTTCACCTCAAACATTTGGAAACTGTTATTTAAAGGATTCTGAACAAGATTGAATTTTAGAACAACTTATCACCCTGAGTTAGATGGTCATATTGAGAGGGTAAATTGGGTGATTGAAGACATGCTGAGGATGTATGTGATGGATAAACCATCCAAGTGGGAATAATACCTTCATTTGGTAGAATTTTCTTGCAACAATGGGTATCATGCATCTTTAAAGATGATCCCATTTGAGGCACTTTCCGGTCGAAAATGCAACACACCTGTAAGTTGGGATAACCCAACAAATCGCCTAGTAGTTGGGCTAGATATACTCCGAGAAATGGAGGAGAATATGGTAAAGATAAGGAAGAATTTAAAGGCTGCCCAAGACAGGAAGAAAAGATGGACAGATAAAGGAAGAACCCATAGGGAATTTGGAGTGGGTGATCACGTATTTTTGAAAGTGAAGGCCAGACACAGTTCCCTGAAGTTGGGAAAGTGTTCTAAATTAGCAGCGCACTATTGTGCGCCATTTGAAATCCTTGAAATGATTGGTCTTGTCACTTATATGCTTACATTTCCTGTGTTCTTATGCATTCATAATGTTTTCCATGTGTCATTGCTTAAGAAATATGTACCTGATGCTAATCATGTCATTGTTTGTAATGTGATTCAGGTGGAGCTAGAAGGCGAATTTCAACTATGACTGGTTTTCATATTGGATCGAAAAGTCAAGCAACTTTGGAATCAACTCATAGAGCTGGTAAAGGTACAATGGACTTGGTATGGTCTTGAGGATACAACTTGGGAGCATGATGATGTGATGCGAGCAGAGTATCCTCATCTTTTTGATGATGTTTAAATTTTTTATATGTACATGTATATATGATGCACCGAGGACAATGCATAAATAAGGGGGAGGGGATTGTAGTGTCCCTAATCTAGAACGCTTTGTAATTGTACATATAGGCTGGTGAGCCATTGGAACCAAGTGTAAATTTAATGTACATTTAGGTTGGTGAGTCATGTGCATTAAGTTTTGGTGATTGTGCACATCTGAGTAAGTGTGCAAAGATCTGCTATAAAGACATGGTGCACACATTTTTTATGTTGCACACACCTGGGTAAGTGCACACATTTTTTGTGTTGCACACACCTGGGTAAGTGCACACATTGCAATATGCTGCATGCTCTTGGGTTAGTGCGCGGTGATAACTTGGAAGTGCACAATAATTATTCATATATATATACATGTATATATGGATGGATATTTATGGAGGCCAGAGAGCCTGTGTGATTATGAGGCTGGTGAGCCTGGACGTAGATAGGCTAGTGCACATATACATGTAAATATAATCATGATTATTAATATAATATTGCATTACCGTGTGCTAAATGACTCAGATGAAAAGAGATGGGGGCCTACTCCACCGGAAAAAGGGAAAAGGGGGTAAGTCGCAAGTCTTGGGGAATATTTTATAATATTTCTTGGAAAAATGTAATGTCAGATATATTATTATTTTATCCTAAGTTCCCAAGGGTAGGGAATGGGTTGACACCAAGTGGCTTAAAGCTAATTTTGAAGGTGACAAGTGTCAAGTGGAAGGCATGCAATATATATTGCTAGACTTAGTGTATTTTGGGGCATTATGGTATTATTATTGATGTTACAATCTCTCGTGTGAAAAAGGGGGTCAGACTGTATGGAAAATACGATTATTACCTTATCTGCATAGAGAAGATTGTAAGGAGTTGTGGATTTACATTCAAAGTTTCACTGTCGAAAAGTCGGGTTGATAGACTGTGAGAAATTTATTTGGGTGAGAGACTGGATTTTGTGGAGTGGTTTTCAGACCCATGGGCATACTCCCCAGGCGAGAGTTTTGCTGAGAGTTGTTCCTTGATGTGATGAGCATTAGTCGTAGGGCTCAAAGACTTCTTGTCCGACCTATTACTGGTAACCCTGGGAAGGGAAGCGGGGAAGGCGGAGGACTGGTGAGGAGAGAAGGGGAACACTTCCTTAGGTGTGATAGGTGCGTGAGGAATGAGGGAATGTGGGATAGATGCAACAATGGGAACCTAGGAACGAGTAATTTTGTTGAGTTTCATACCATAGCTTGTTGCTAGGAACCCTTTTTCCTGGTGGAGTTGAGCCCCATATCGGGGGTGACCTGTTGCTAAAATATTATGAGCAACACCGTCTATGGCTGGGAGGAACGTCTGAGTCAAGGCCACAGATGATGAATTTCATAAAAATATAAGTGTTATTTATGCGCTTGTCTTGTTTACTGTGTGCATATTTGACTATGTTTGAAATGGGTTAATTCTTGTATGTGTTGCATATAAGTATTTGTTGTTTTTTCGTTAATTGTTGCATGCTCATGTAAGTTTGGTGCTTATATCCTATATTCGTAGTTGTGCATGGATATGAGCAATGCAGTTAGTCTTGTTTGTTAAGTTATCCTTGTGATTTTGGTTATGAGTCATTAAGAAGAGGATTGAGTGGCCGAGTGCACAAGTTTGTAGCCCGTGTGCTTCGTAAGGTTGGAACTTGTGTGTGTGGTTAACGAATTAGACCTTGCGCATAGTAACAACAGAAGTGGTGCATGACGCCCAGGTGGTTGTGCACATAGTTGTACTGTGTGGTTAGTATGATGGTGCATGCAATTGTTTGATTTATTTTCACTGCTTAAGGTTGTATTAACAAGAGTATGTTGTTTCCACTGTTATAAGTTGTGTGGTGCGACTCAATTTGGCAAGAGCACGTTACCTCAAGTGATATTGCGTGGATTTGTGTGTAGAGTAGAAACTGTGCAGTGAAATTTTAGAGTAGCATGGCCCAGAAGTATGCTGTGGTTGTTATAGTTTGGTTGTTTTAGATCTACAAAAGTTGAGGTTGGGTGACGTGGCGCAACCCAAGTGGCTGGGGACATTATAAGTTGGTATCAGAGCATGTGTAAGGTGATAGCAATACTCAGTAGGAGACTGGGTACGTTACGTCACACAGATGAAGATATATATAGAACATATCGAATATTATATGTTTAGTTCAAACAACAATATATATTTTCACTTCCAAAGATCATGGACACTTATTGGAGATGTGAAGACCAATGGTCTTTCTTTCCATATCTGATTGAGTATGTTTTTAAATTCAAGAGATTTATAAATCCACACCTATTGGAATAAAAGGAACGATGTCAATTGATGTTAATAACATCATATAGGCATGGTCACTAGAACTTGCGGTTTCTTAATGACTTGTATCCTGTAATAACTCCAAGATTAGTTGTCAATAATGCTTATGTATTACTTTTTGAAAAACTATTGAAGGTTAGATGTTCTCTTCTATCCTGACCCGAGATGTGGGTTTTGTGAATATTTCTATAGTAATCTAGTTATAGTCTTTGCAGACAAGGTGAAAAAGTTGGTACGGAGGACTTAATTGTATTCCATATTTTCTATGGATGGATCTTATGTGTTCACATTGGCAGTGCCAACGACCATCCTTATTGTACTCTACTTTCAATATTTTAATGAAAATGTATCATTCTTCAATGAAATAGCTACACTGGTTTCTCTTTTTCTTCTATTTCATTGTGATATAGTAACCAATGTATGTTGAAGGCTCATGTATAAATAAATGTTTACATTTAGAATATTTCAAAATGATATTGATACTATTGGAATTATATACCACACTTTAGGAATATGATTTTCACACTTTCAGGCACTTTGGGAATATGATTTTCACACTTTCGTACACTTTGGGAACCCAATATTCTCACTTTGGGAGTAGAGTACTGCATGTAGTATAAACAATTGGAGGTTTAGTATATGTGGACAATAAATCCATATCCCATTTGACTTGGATGTAGGTTGTTTTTCACAGATGTCGATTCACCCTACCCCTTGATTTCTCTTTTGGATGATCAATTACAGTTGTTTGAGATGTATGAAGAGTAAAAAAAGATAATCTTCATATGTATGGACTATGTATTTTTTAAGATGGAGGCACTACCAAAAAAACTTCCTAAGCTTATAACCATCTTCTCTTTTGGTAATTATATCATCCAACCTCCTGAAGAAGACAAAACACCAAAAGGACAAAATTTGAATGTGGTGTTATTATAGACCTTTTCCCCATTCTCACTTAATAGTAGAGGTCTTATTTTTAGATAGATACTTGAAAGCTAGGTGTTTTGAAACAAAAAATATGCTCTTCCCTACACTGATTCCCTTTCCTTATGTGATCCAAAGACAACGACAAAAAACGTTAAAATATAATAGTTCCTTACTCTCCGGTGGTTACTAGAATCACATGAAAAAAAATGATCTTCAATTCCAAGGTTTATGAGTTCGGTAGAAGGTGGAGCCGGTTAACTACGATTCTTGAGTGTTGGCCCAATACTACGAATGTTGGATCATTCACCCCATTATTTCCCTGTTCTTTTCTGATATTTGGAGAATGAAACAATTTTTCCTACCTCCATTGATGGATATTTGCCTGATTCTCTAGAGCTCACTACTACCTTATATAAGAGAGGTAGGTGGGAACAAATGATTTCCTAGTTGTTGCTGAGCCGAGATCCCAACATCTTGAATAGCATATAAATAGGGCCTTAACTAAAAAATGGGAAAAGGGGTTGCAAATTCATGGCCATTCTGCCGTGAATCAAAGATTTTCAAATTAGTTGCTTGAAAAAAACAATTCTACGGAAGATCATCAAGTCCATACGGCCGACATTCATCTTTTTATTGTAAAGAAGGCTGAAGAAAGTCTCTAATGAATTCGATCAATGAAGCCAAGATAGTTGTACCCTTAGATTTTGGATTTGGAATTTGGATATATTGTAGAGGAGATATGCATGTACATACCCACAAATTTTAATTAGAAAACATTGAGTTTATGGGTTGTGGTGAAGCCCTAAATTGAGCAAGACATAAATTTCATGTGCTGTGATTTTTAGAGAAGACACATGTTTAGTTTTTGGCCATCCCGGGACTTCAAATATATGAGTTTGGATCCAAAATATGGATATATTGTACATGAATTATTCCTCTAGGTACTTGCAAATTTTCATCAAAGAATATTTAGTTTAGGGGTTGTGGAAAAGCTTTGAACTAAGTTTAAATAAAATATCACTTTTCATTTCACATGTTGATTTTTTTAGTTTGGGTTTTGACTATTCAAACCATGAATTTTGGGCCACATATGCTACATCTGTAGAAAATGGTTGGATTCACACTACCACACACAACATGAGGGTAGGAATGGAAGACTACCCAAGCATACACATAAGACTAAAAGGGGGAAAGAAGAGAGTTAAATCACCAATTGATTTTAGGGTTAAATTGAGAAACTCTAGGGTAAAACAATACAA
>SNQJ01S0220052.1:0-15162 GCA_010110895.2 Picea sitchensis
AACTCAAACCATTGCCATTTCATATCAAATCAAACTTATAATATTACCAATGCATTTGTTGCATATTCAAATGTTTATATTTCAAAGTTTTTAGAACATTGCAACAAAAGATCTCTTATAATCAATAAGTCAAGAGCTCATAGTGATAAGGATCAAAGCATATAAGACCAAAATCAATCATGACGTTTATAGGATCAAATGTAGTCAATAAATTTTCATGCTCAACGGCTTATTAATCCAATAAATCCAAATGTGCAATCAAAGTAAGAGTAGGCCAAGGGACATAGTTTAAAAAATCTTTTGCAGTCATGTGATAAACCAATGGTAAAGTGTCTTTCAGAAAATTAATAAAATACGACGACAGTCCAAACAACGAAAGAGGGGTTTTCACACTTTCAGTTGTGAAAACTGAATCGAAACCAAATTGCAATTGTCGCAAAAATGAAACAAATGTCTAGTTGCACAATACAACGATGATTTGTTGTTTAGAAGACAAGCGGTGTAGGCAGCTTTTTTTAGAGCAATTAAAAAAAATGAATTGGCTGCCAATAGGGAGCGCTAGTGCTCTGTCCAAAGAGTTAAGGGAGCGCAAACCTAAATACACAAAAAAGTGCCAAAACCTCGACACTCCTCTAAAAATCTAGGGAGAGCACTTTGTAAAATTATAACGCTCTGGTGAGCCCTTTGGAGGAGCGTTGGCGCTCTTTTGAGAGATTAAAGGGAGAAATAGCATAATAGACGAAGCAATTTGATTTTTAAAGTTTAAATTACCCAAAAAATTGTCAATGTAGCATGACTAATGATCTTTTGTTGATGATGATTGCAGGTTATATTTGGCAAAAAATCATGATTGAGTGGAAAGAATGTGAGCATGAGCTCAACGATGTGGCTACTTTGCAAAACCCCCGATCAAGGGCCGCATTGAGTAATTGCGGCCTCCTCAAGTTTTTTAATATGAAGAAGATGAAAAAAGAAGTTCTCCTTCTCGAGTACATGATCGTGTTATGGAACATTACGGAACAGGGTTTCCAAATTGGGACACAATTGCTTACCATTGAGTTGGAGGATGTTTATTTCCTTACCGCTCTCTCAAAGAGAGGGGCCCCTATTATCTTATCTGGACAGAGGGCACTTCCCGTGCCTGTAGAAGAATACTTGGCAAATCATTGTATCCAAGGATCGAGATTGGTGGGAGGTAGGGTTACGATAAGAGATGTTAGGGATCTACCTCTTCAATCTATTATATTTTCCATTACGAGTTTGGAAGGTAGTACCAGCTCACACTTGGTTTTGATATTGCAGATGGCTTATGCTTTGCAGTGTTTAGATCCAATTGTGTTCAACTGGAGTGCAACATTCCTTCAAAATGTGAAGGAGCAGATTTCGAGATATGGTTTGTTTCTGGTTTTGTTCTTCCTAGAACGCATTCCTCAGATGCAACCACAGATTTCATTAACAGTACGACCGGTGGGTGAACCACGTATGGAGCATTGGACGACTCTATCTCTGAGGCTAGGAACGGAATCAGAGTTTGGATTTACAGGTGACTTATTTTCTTGTCTGAGACGCCAACTGATCATCATAGAGGGATTCTCATATGTTGTATTGGATTTACGGGGGAGCATGGACCTTGTTCTTCTAGATGGAATGGACTGGGATGCATCAAGTAAGAAACCAAAACAATCTTGTCAAGTGTTTTTTATATTTTAAAGTTATATTATTTTTATGTGTACTTAGAAGAGTTTTCTAATAGATGTATTGTTTCATCGTGCAGATAGAGGAGTGACATGTCTGACGGAGATGCCGAGATTGGGGCATCGTGGATATGCTTAGATAGCAACGGAGCATGAGGTAGCGGTAGGGGGTCTCCGGGAGGTCGAAAGAAACCTCCAAGGTCTCATGATGGGTGTCTCTCCTCTTAGGAGGTGGGATGTGCCCTTGCATATACAGAGACATACAATGGGAGTCCCTGAGAGTCTTAACTCCCTACTGAGGTTAGTAGTCCATGCACTAGTGTGCTACTTAGAGCACAACATGATGCAGGAAGATTACGACCTTCCTAATGTTTTTTGTATAGTCTGTATGATGATGTTAATGGCATGAGGACCCAAGAATTGTTTTTTCCCTTCTATGTACTTTTTGATGTAACGAAACAGTTTATATCACACAGTATATATATACATATCCGAGTTTTTATGGTTCCAAATGATGTTTTCAAATATTAATGTCTTGTATGTGATGCATTTAATTTACATGTGATGTATTTTATGTGATTTGTTTCCTTTATGAAAAATCATCTATGCGCAAGATACCGATCCATGATATAATTTTCTAGTGAATCCAAAGTTGTATTAAGTCCTCTTGGTATGTGTCTGTATTCAATAAATTCAAACATTCTTTCAATACGACAAACCCGTAGGTGTAAATGCAATAGGACAGGATTGTGAATGACATAGATTCGATTAAGTTGACAGACCACGAGTTGAGAGTCTAGGTTAATAATCATGCGAGATATACCTAGGGAGGAGGCTTCGGTTAAAAGTTCGATGACAGCATGATACTCTGCCATGTTGTTAGTTGTTGATCCTAAGAAAATACCTCATGAACTCACCAACTCATCAGAGTGGTAAATGACCCAAGTTGCAGAAGCAATATTCTGGGTGTGTCGACTAGCACCGTCCACAAATCCGACAAATATAGGAAAGGAAGATGTCATCTACGCACGCAATCACAAGACAAAGTATAAGCAGCTAAGACAAAACTCATGACTGTAAGAGAAAAAGACACACCAAACTAAAAATACAATAGTGTACAAGGCACACATGCTAGATGTCCTATGCATAGTACTTCTTAAGGTAAAGCTTGTTGTGGGGCTCACCCAGGGAGATTTTGTCGTAGTCAACTAGTTCATAGGTGCCTCTATGTAAAACACGTTTCACGATGTAAGGGCCATGCCACATAGGTTCTAACTTGCCTATCCCTAACTTATCATGAGACTATTTGTAAATGAGGACTAGGTCTCCTTCTGCAAAAGTACGAGGATGGACAGATTTGTCGTGTTGATTCTTGATTCAATTTTGATACTTCTTGTTAACGAGAGCAACATCATGACATGTTTCATCTAACCTGGTTAGGTGTAAGAAGCGTTCTTATTTAGCATAAGTATGGGTCATGAGTTCTACTTTGAGTTTCAACGAGGGAATTTCACACTCGATTGGTAATACAACTTCTATGCCATATACTAACTTGAAAGGAGTGAATCCAGTTGCAATTTTCACCGAGCTACGGTAAGCCTAGAGAGTGGAAAAAAGTTGTAGATGCCAAGATGTCTTTTTTCCCCCTACCATACGTTGAATAATGGTTTTAAGGACTTTGTTGGTAGCTTCAACTTGTCTATTTTCTTGAGGATAGTAAGGGGATGAGTTCTCATGGCGAAAACCCAACTTAGCATATAACTCACTCATCATCTGGTTTTGAAAATGTGACCCATGATCAGTGAAAATGGCCCGTGGGACACCAAAGAGAGTGATGATGTGGTTGAAAAATAAAAGAGATGTAGTACGACCATCATTCAGAAAGGTAGGCATAGCCTCAACCCATTTTGTGAAGTAATCAATGGCAACGATGATATAACTATGCCCCCCGATTGAGGTAGGATTAAACTGCATGAAATCAATGCCCCATTTGGAAAAGGGGCTAATGGAAATAATGGGATGCAGCGGAGCGGGGTGGGTGCATTCCTTTTTATGAAAAAAATGGCAGGGTGGGCATTTTTTGACAGCCTCAATACAATCTTTGAAAATAGAGGGTGAACAGTAGCTTGCACATAAAATTTTATGAGCTGTATCCATCCTAGAAATGTGACTGCCACATGCTCCAAGGTGACAGTCATTAAGGACACATTCAACCTATTAATGATTCAAACATCGTCACAGGATAATATCAATACCACGATGATACAAAGTGTCATCGATGATAAGGTAGCATTGAGAATGGTGACGAATACGACGACGTTCTTCACGAGAGATATCGGGATGAAAACGTTGGGTCTAGAGATAAAGAAGGATATATCCATACCAAGGATCATACATGTTGATGAGGAATATAGATTCATTAGGGAGAGAATCTCTAGGCTTAGTATCTTCATCAACATGGGGAAGATTGCAGATGAGATCTGCAAACACCGAGGATTTCTTTGATTTGGACTTACCAAACTCGAGATCGAATTCCTGAAGGATGTCGATCCATTTGGAATATTTTCCCCTAATATCTTGACATGTCAGAATGTGATACATGGGGTTTGAGTCCGCAATAACTGTGGTGGTCCGTAGCAATATGTAGTGGCGAAATATTTGGACAACGATGACGACTGCTAGCCCCAACTTCTCAACATGTGAATATTGGAGCTATGGACTAGATAAACTTTTTCTCAAATAATATATCACATGTTCATCACCGTTGGGGTCCTATTGAACTAACACCATAGCGATAGTGGAAGTAGAGGCCGCTAAGTAAAGGATGTAATCCTGCGTATAATTCATAGGATGTAGAAAAGGTGTGTGGGTTAATGCATGCTTTAAAGCATCAAAGGATCGTTGAGCAGTGTCATCCTAGATGAAAGGAATGCCTTTCTGCAACAATCACATGAATCCTTTGGTAATCTCAACGTAGTTACAAATGAAACGGAGAAGAAAGTTCGCTTTCCCTTGGAAACTTTGGATTTGTGTCAAATTATTAGGTGGAGGTAAAGCAAGGATAGCCTTAATATTTAAGGGATCCACCCGAATCCCATCCTTGGAGACAATGAAATCGAGGATTCGACTCGATTCAACAATAAAGATACACTTGTGTGGGTTCAAACAAATACGGTACAACTGACATCGAATAAAAATGGCCCTCAGATGACGAATATGGTCTGATCGATTGGATGAATGGGAAGGTAAATCGTCGAGGTAAGGTTCCGCAATATGTTTGATATTGTGGAAAGCATATGACATGGCCCGCTGGAATGTAGCGCTAGTGTTTTTAAGACCAAAAGGTAGTTTCTGATAGGTGAATGTTCCCCATGGGCAGATGAAGGTTGTCTTATGTTGATCGGCAGGTAAAATATCAATCTGGTTGTATCAGGAGAACCCATCCATGAAAGAGAAAATCACACTTCTAGCGCAATTATCAATGATCTGGTCAATGAAGGGAGTAGGGTAATTGTCTTTTAGACAAGCTTTATTGAGATCCCTATAATCAACACAGACATGAATGATCCCTTGGTTTTTAGTGACTGGAACAATATTCAAAATCCATTCTGTCAAGGGGACAGGATAGATGAAGCCAGATTTTAATAATTTCTCAACTTCTGCCTTAATATTCGTGGTCTTCTTAGGATGGAGCAGAAAGAGTTTCTGTCGAACAGGTTTAATACCTTAGTAAGTTTTAATTTCATGCGCAATGATCGAAGGATCGATCCTTGGAATTTCTTCGAAGGATCGATCGAAGGATTGGAACACCACTTAGACATAAGAAAGATGACAATATGATATTTGTGACACTTGAGACATTTGTGGCCAAAGTGACACTTATGACACTTGAAATGACGACAATAGGTCATCATTGAAGTGAGTGATTTTGATGTGTAACAGTTGGGTACGTCACAAAACTCAAATCGCGGTACACTGAGTTTAACTTGGAAACCATTACGAGAGAAAACCACAAAAATGTACCTGTATAAATTTTTGTAGGCACCAACCTACTATTATAAAGCTTGTAGTAACCAACCTACTGGAGACACCAATCTCCTCATCTGAGCACCAACTTAGCAAGATATTATGTAGGCACAAACCTACTAGAGACACCCAATCTCCTCAATTGAGCACCAACTTAGTAACACATGTATAGACACCAATATAAGATATTAATACACAGATTACTTTTGACTTCACCTGCATGCTTCATACTTCATGCATTTCATAACATCATTGTACCCTTAAATTTCATGTTCCAACGCCTCTCCTTGCTTCATACCCTAGACATGGATTCAAACCCTAGTTATATTTATATTTTATGACCTAGTGAACCTCGTAGAATCATTCCCAAAATAT
This sequence comes from Picea sitchensis, assembly GCA_010110895.2. Classification (NCBI taxonomy): domain Eukaryota; kingdom Viridiplantae; phylum Streptophyta; class Pinopsida; order Pinales; family Pinaceae; genus Picea; species Picea sitchensis. The sequence continues at coordinate 6,096 of SNQJ01S0220052.1, forward strand.
AATACCATACAACAACATCACACTTTGCAACATTATAGACCTTAGTCATTCATAACACACCCTTAAAAGTCCAAGAAAACTCCTCTTGCACCTTTATACCACAAGACTACTCTCCATCTTCTCTTGCGCACCTCAAATATCTTCTGGGCACCTCAGACTTGATCTTCTTGCTTGGATGCTCTTCAAATGTGCACATATATCTTGTATTTATAGTGTTTATGTGCTCACTTTTAGGGCCGACCTGTAAATATTGGTTGGGATGACTTGAAATTTTTGGTTGGGTTGTCTAATAGAAAAATTCATGTCTCCTCATTCCTGAAGAGTTAGACGAAGTGCCATATACCATCGGAAATTTCTAGGAATAATATTTCCAACCATATAACCTATTCTCCCATTTGATCTAGGTGTTTATAGTAAAAACTCCTTCAAATATAGAGTATCCAAACTGAGCATAAAAAATACAAAAACAACATTTCCAACAACCTCCATCTTGCAATCTTTATCTTGGAAATCTATAGTCTCCCTCTGTATTTGACATCAATAACAAAAATATTTCCAACAAATTCTCTTTATAGTTGTTAGATACCATTATTCTAGTAGCTATATTTTTACTTTCAACTTTCGTTGCTAGGTTGAAAGCATGATATAGGGATTTAGGCTCAAAAAGACACACTTCATGTTGGATGCTTTCATTTTAAGTTCCCTTAAAGATATCTAATAGTTTATCCTCTAGAATGTTCTTTACCCCGAGACTTAGTGTTGGTATTCTACTATTATTACTACCTTTCTTGGGCTGACCCAGGTTCAGGTCTACCATGGTTTCCAACAAAACCCCTTTAAAACTATCGACCCCTCTGGTAAACCAGAAGGCAGTGCAATACACAGAGTGCACTGCACAGTCTCAACCGAGATAATTTTATTGGTGGATGAAATGCTTAATTGCTTGCATCCTGGGAATGAGTGGGGATCTGGGATTAAACTCTGTGATCTTTAATTGTTAATTTAACATTGAACTTATATTGAATACCCTATCATTTGTATTCATGCATGTAAAATAGTAGATCTAACTAGTTATTCATGCATTTATCTAACATATAATCATTTACAGTAAAGGAAATACACAATATTCAATCACATAACACATGATCTACCATGGTTCACCCCTCCTCGGCTATGTCCACAAATATTTGGCTGCTTTTCTATTTTATTATGGTGTTTCCAAAACTACAACACCACGCACATTACAACTCTCCATAAGCGGGTCGAAATCTACAATGAGGCGGACTTGATCACGCCAAGCTCCTCAACCTTTGATATAACCCTCAATATCTACCATGTTTCCCCTCCTCATCCTAACCACTTACAAAAAAAATCATATTTGCAGTCATTATGTCTTTGAACGACATAGTAATATTGACCAACCCCTACCTAGACCTCCTATGTACCTACTTATACATGTTTTTGGTTTACCAACCATTACATCTTCTTACCAAAACACTAACCCTATCATGGCTAGGTCTTCTTGCATGATATCCTCTTCTTCTTGCACGTCTATCTTGCACGTGCTTCTGTTCCTATATGTGCATCTACCTTACACGTGTTTTTTTTCCTAGATGTGCATCTGTCTTACACGTGATGATTTTCTTGCATGTGTCTGCCTCCCATGTCATGCTTTTCCACAAAACTGGGCATGCACCCAAAATTCCCCCAACACTGAAACCATGACTTGTCGTGAGTCACTACCTAACTCCAGTGTCTATCACTTCTTGCACCAGCATGTCATACATTTCGGCGATTCTCTGGCACTGCGCTTGAGCCTAGTTTCTCCTTTGGGCCATATCTTTCACGAGCTGCATAGTGACTGGGTTTTGTAGTAGCTATCCTCCTTCCATTGTGATGTGCTCTATACTCAATTTTTCTGCGTTGATCTCGATGACTAGTTGTTCTTCCTTTTCTTCCAGGGGCTCCAGCTGAGCCTGTCGCATCATCTTATGCGCTTGTACTGCCTTTTCCTCTTCTTGTAAAATTTTCATCTTCGCGATAATTTTGATCTTTTCTGGCAGTGACATCATTTTTTGTCGCTGCTTGACATTTTCCATGGTTGTGTGTAGTTTATCCTTCTTCCCTTATAGCTCTTGTAAGCTTCCATCCTCTAGAAGTTGTGTCCATAATTGGGCACTCTTCTCCAACAGTTTTGTCATCCTATGTATATTCTGCACGATGCTCTCTGTAGAAGCTATCATGTCTCGCTCCCTTTGCGTTCTGATTTCTGGAGGAGTTGTGGGCACTGCAAGCTCCTCCATCTCTTTGATCTGGTCCTTGTAGTGTTGCATCGTCTACGCTATCTTCTGCATTTTATTCTACACTGACACTCCTTTTATTCCTTCGATGTCTGAGATGGCTTGGAACACTGCGTGGATATGCTTTTCCATCTCATCCACCTTCTATCGTGCCATATTTTCTTTGATCTCATCTGAGATGGATTTAACCTCAGTTTTGTCTTCAAGGTATTGTTCTGGCTTCTCCCCATCTATGGGTAGCCCTGTAATCACTGCGATGAGGTCGATATAGATAGGCACTGGCCTATCCATCCACAAGATGCCTCCATGGACCCTCGCTAACAACTATTTGAGACATCTGTTTATGTGCTTCCCATGCCCAAAGTGTTGTATGTCTAGTAAGTTCATGATGTCGGTGTTATACAATCCCATGATCCACTGCATAGGCTCCAATAGTGGCATGCCAGATGGGCCTTATCCCCTGCTCTCCAGGTAGATTTGTGTTGCTAAATATGGGATCTTTATGGTGTCTGAGACATCATGGTCGGAGTATTTAAGGATATCAACACCTCCTACCATGTTATCATCGATCTTCACTCCCTTGGGAATTTTTGGCATCACTATGGCCAATTCTGCATGTACGCTCTGCGCACTACTCTTTGCTCGTGCCTTATTTTTCTCTTGTGGGGATGATACCCCGCCCTCTAGTACGACCTCTTGCTATGTTTCATGCTCTAGTTCTGGCTCTAGGCCCTGCTGCGTGGAACCCGTGGCCGATTCTTATTTCTGCGAACCTTTTCCCCTGGACACATCGAATTCTATCCATTCAATGTTCTCTTCTGGCTTCTCAGGCTCCTATGTGGGTTCCTTCTCCTCTTACAGATGCAATGTGTTCTAATTGTATTGCGCTGTGTGGATTTCGTCCACATCCACCACTGTGGGCATCTCGTTTGTTCCTGTTTGTGGCACTCGAGTGCTACTCCATGTATTTCGTCTAGTTCTACTCGACACTCCAACCCTTGGTGGTGAAATGGCAAGGAAATCTGAACTACAGGCTTCCAAATTGAAAAATGGTAGCACAAATTCACACTTTGTCACTCATCCGCTCGGCTCTGCATTCTTCTCCTTAGAAAATAATACAATGGATTTCTTTCCCCCTTTTTTCCTACTTTATAGCGGTACGAAGAAGTGACAGCTATGTCGCATTGAAAGTTGTCACTTTTTCACTTTTTGTTGTGTTTCATGCGGGATGTACCTTTCTACCTGTTAACTTCTCTTCTGCGAGCAATGTCAAGGCCCTCCATGTGCACCGATATTTTTTTATTTTTATCCCCTTTATACTTTTTATGGATTTCCTTATTTTTCTTCTTTTTATTTGTTTTTCTCATTTTCTCTCCCTTACTTCTACTATAGTACACTATATACATAACTTCTTACTGTGCGGTAAATTTCTAAGTGGTAGGAGGTCGAATGTCACTATACAGTTTCAATTGACTCCCATTGATCATTCCTCTGAGTTCTGTACCTCCTAAATATTTCAACAGTACAAATCCCCCCTCTGTGACAATATTCACTTCATATGGTCCCAACCAATGCATTCTGAATTTTACTGGATGCTGAAGAAATTTACTGTCATACACCAAGACTAGATCTCCCTCCTTGAAACTCTTCCTTTTAATATGTCTGTCATGCCAAGATTTGTCCCTTGATTTATGTACTTTGTGGTGAAATCCTGCTAGAATCATATCTTCTTCCATCTCCTTCGGCTGACTTAGCCTTTCTTGTACTGCACCTCGTTCTGTCATGTTGTTGATTGCTGCTACGCGTAGACTAGGTACCAAAAAATCTAATGGCACCATTACTTCTTGTCCATACACCAACCTGAATTGTGTCTGTCGTGTCAACTTTTTGCATGTAGTCCTGTATGCCCATAATACTACCAGTATCTTCAAATCCCAATCATCCCTGTTGACATTGTAAATCTTTGTCAAAGCATTCTCTAGGATCTTATTAAAGGCTTCCACTATTCCATTTTCTTGAGGGTGATAAGGTGTACTCTTTTGATGATAGACTTCAAACTCCTTAGTCATAGCCTTGATAGTACTATTGATGTAGTGACTACCTTGGTCACTCATCAAAATCCTTGGGAATCCAAATCTAGTGATCACTTGCTCAAACATGAAGTGTGTTGTTGTCTCTGCGCTACAATATTTTACTGGTGTTGCTTCTGCCCATCTCATTAAGTACTTTTTCGTAGTAATGATATACCTTTCTCCTGACCTCTTTGTTGGTGGGTTAATTGTTTCACAAAGTCTATTGCCCATTTTTCGAATACTTGCAAGGTTACTTGTGGTCTTAGGGGTATCTAATCTCGTCTATTAGGTTTTCCAACCCTATGACATACATCACATATCTAGCTATAGTCCTTTGCATCTCTGTGAATGGTCAATCACGATAGTCCTGCACGCAATACCTTCTGCGCAATAGATTTTTTTGCATAATGTCCTCCAACTATTCCCTCGTGATCCTCTACTAAAATCCTAGGCCTTTCGTGTTCTAGTACACATCTTCTCAAGATGTTATCTGTGCCCATATTGTATAAGTGTCTTGCAATCAATTGATAGTCTGCAGCTCTGACTACCAGATTTTTCTTCTGCACAGTGTTGAATTCTTGTGGCGCAGTCCATGTACTTAAGTATTTAATGATGTTAAAAAAATATTCATCAGCTACTTGGACCAAAAATAATTGCGCATCAGGGAACTTGTCCTCTAAATTTGTAGGTTCCTCTCCATTGGTGATCCTCGGCAGGTGATCGGGTCTTGTCTTCAACTTCCCTGGTTTGATTATCACTTCAAAGTCAAATTCCTAAAACAACAGTAACCATCTACAAATTCTCCCCCCCAACACTGGCTTATTGACTAGGTACTTGAGGGCAGAATGATATGTGAACATTTTAAAGTGTTTCCCAAGTAGATAGTGTCTGAATTTTTGCAGTGCATATACCATTGCTAGGCCTTCTCTCTCTGTAGTATTGTAGTTCTACTCTGACTTTGATATTTTTCTGCTTGCAAATGTTATAGGATGGTCTAACTCTCTTGCTCCTGGTTGTGCAAAAATAGTTCCAAGTGTTATGGATGATGCATCAACATGCACATGAAATTTCTTTTCCCAGTACGAGAATACTAGTATAGGTGTTGTGACCATTTTTTCTTTTAGAGTGTCCAAACCTCACTGACAATCCTCATTCCACTAGAATTTACTATCCTTCTTCAACAATTTCTCCATTGGCACAGTGATCTGCGCATACCCTTTTATGAATTTTCTGTAGTAGCCTATGTGTCCCAGTGTTACTCTCAACTGGCGTACTGATTTGGGTGGTGGTAAGTTAACAATGAATGCAACCTTTGCATGATCCACTAATAGCTTTTGTTTACAGACTATACGTCCCAATAATATTCCAAAATGTGTCCCACATATGCTCTTCTTGATATTTAATTATATCTAAAACTGCCTATATCTTTCCAACATCATCCTTAACACCTCTACATGATCTTTCAACAGACTGTAGACTGTCCAATCATCTAGATATACTTCTAAAAACTAATGGGTGAATTTTTTGAAGGAAGCTATGACTACCCTTGAGAATATAGCTGGTGCATTCTTCATCCCAAAAGGCATGACTATGTACTAGTAGGATCCCCATTCTGTGGAAAAAGTGGTCTTGTACCTGTCTTCTAGAGCTATCTTGATCTGATGGTATCCTGAGAATCCATCTGTGAAGGAGTATGCTTCTTGGCCTCCCACATTCTCTAATACCTCATCTGTGAAAGGGGTGGGCAAAGGGTCATGTAGGCAAGAATCATTCAACTTTCTCAGATCGAGACATATCCTTATGCTTCCTTGCTTCTTCTCCTAGACTACCATAGGTCTTATCCATTCTGATTCTTCTACTGGTTCTATGATTCCAGCTTCCAACATTCTATCAATTTCTACTTATATATTGGGTTCAGTCTATATGGTCACTGTATGATAGACGTAGCCTCAGCTTTGAAAGTTATCTTCATCACTCATAGATCTCCTGCTATGCCTTTCATATTTATAAAGGTTTTTGGGAACAGGTCAATGTACTCACGCAACAACTCTTTTATTCTTTCCACTGTTTGTTCATCCTAGTAATCTCCAATATTGGCCATTTTGAGATTATTATTTGTCCCAATATTTAATTTCTTCACCTTTATTGGCACAAAAAATACTTATGATTCGAGAGATGGACCTTCCACTTCTCTTTCTCCTTCAATTTCTATAATTTGAATGTTGCTTGGGTCATCTTCATCTGGTGCTTCTTCCTACACATGATAGCATGATAGTAGTTCTTTCACTGCCTTTCTATTCTGTTGTTGATACTCTATTATAAGTTCAACCTCCGGTCCCTTAATAAATACCACCCCTCTTATTTGTTTGAGTGTTGAATCATTGTTGGGGTTCTCATGTTCAAATGAGAAAGTGACTATAAAATTATGCTATAATGTTGTCCATTCTGCAATTCCTCTGCGCAGTTCCTGGTTGACATACCAGATTGTTGGAATTCCTTTCGATGTGTGAATGAAGTGATGAGGCCATTCTTCTCGTGGTGTCACTTTCCATAGTGTTCTACACTTCTCCAAGTGTTCTGTTGGTGTCCCCTATCCATCATATCTCTGTATTTCATTGCTTCCCTGTTCCGCGCCAAATCTAATGCTCAGTAACCTCTTACATTGGTACCATTCCTTGACTGTCTCTTTGTGCACACCCCACCATCTTGCAGGTGTTGCCTTGAGTGAAATGTCCAGAGCTAAGAGCCTATGATTTTCTAACACTTCATCTTCGTATCTTGTTAGTATTTCTTTTAAGTCATTCACCCAATGAAAACTGGGAGGTTCTCTTATCTCTGTACCTACCCATCTTACTGCATGGTCTATTCTTGTGCACCTTCTTATGGATACTTCATGTAATCTCTGCTGCCATTCTCCAAAATTGTATCTAATTTTGAAGCGCATGATGTGATGCTTCTCCAATTGAGTATGCCATCTGCAATTGGATTAACATAATCTTCTTCTCACGCGGTGGTTCTGTATAACTAGTTGATTTCCTCCAGGTATAAGCAAGTGGGTTCTACAAACCTTTCTCCTTCTAATGGGTCTAATGGCACAACAAATCTATATTCTCCTGAATAGAATGTCATCTTCCTTGTCTTGAAATTGATTATGGTCTGGTTGTCAAATGCCCAATCCAAGCCAAGAATGTTGGATAAGGTGTTGTTCCATCCACTATTTCTATCACTTCAAAATCGGATTTAGTGCGCAGTCCTTCTAGATTTACTGTCACACCCTTTAGCCTTCCAATTGGCAGAACCCTGTGTTGATTTGCTAGTTTTAGATGAATAGGTGAATATCCTAATGTGGGCTCTCTCATACATTGCCATGTCTTCTTGGGTAACACATTTACTTTGGAGCCTAAATCCAGTATAATATCCCCCATGTTGAAATATCCAATGTTGGAATTCAACCTGAACTCTCTACTTGTCCTCCTCCTTGTATGCAAGTGATTAACTGTTTTCTCCTCTAGATTCCCCTCTACGGATGTGTTACATCTTTCTAACATATTTTGTAATACTTTAGCATATGATGGATCATTTAGTAGTTTAACAAAGGTTTGCAGAAAAAACTTTATGGTACTTAGTTGTCCTAGGGGTTGTGCTTCATTAGTGTGATCCAACGATGAAGGCATCACATACGTTGGTATGTCCTAAGTATCCTATGCAGTTGATGTAGATGCAATGTCTGACTTCAATAATTATTGTATGGCTTGCTTGAATAGCTCCTTTTCTTTCTGTGCATCAAACTGCTTATGTGGTTCGACATTCTTCTTCACCCATTGGTGTTGTGTTGAATTTTGTCTTACTGCATCATCTCCTGTTTTAGCTCCTCCGTGTGTAACTATGTTGATATTTATTTCATCATCCCTTTCTTCGACATAAATCCATTGAACATTCTGATTATTCTAATTCCTCTTTTCCCAGATCTTCCCCAATAGTGTCGAATAGTCTTATGTTTCATGATCTAATGCACGACAATACATACATGTCACATGTGGAAGTGGACATTCTCTTGCATAGTGTCCTCATTGTTGACAATTATGGCATACCACCAGTCCTTTGCCTCTTCCAAAGCATCCTCTACCTCATCCTCCACCTCTGTAGCTAGCTCGATCTCCTCACGGGGGTTGTACTAAGACACCTGATGATATTGCACAAGATTATACTATGGTTGCGCATTGTTATATTATTGTGGCACAATGTTATATGGGGATGGTACTTGGTTAAAATGTGGTGCAACTTCCCTTGTCATCATTTCTGCCTAAACCCTATAGGTGTCTGATGTTCTTTCTCTCATCAGCTCCATTGTCCTACAATCTTTGTCATCATGGCCCATTGACTTGCAAAAGTTGAAATATGAACTGTTAGGCACGGTTTGGTATCTATGCATCATTGGAAAATGATATGGATCATGCCCCTATCTCTTACAGATATCACACCATAGTCCTCTTGTCAGGAAAGGGTTTGGCAGTCATGTTTCCATGTACTGCGCGAATGTTGGGCACTCATTCTTGTGATGTCCTTTTGTACTACATGCTGGATAACTGAGAGGGGGGTGAATCAGTAATAGCGTAATTATAATCCTTTTTCTTCAAATGTTATATCAATGTAGAATTATTATCCAATAATGAGCAGTAAGAAATAAACAATCAC
>SNQJ01S0220054.1:0-15161 GCA_010110895.2 Picea sitchensis
CTAGAAGTGGAAGCTTCTATTAGGTCTTCTTACATCCGCCTTATTCTATTTTATTGAAAGGTCTTATTAATATTGACCTTTATTACATCCGAATACATTGATCTACCTATGTGCGGGTTAGGACCTTAACAGGTTTGGACTTTCTTCTTGGTCTTTGGTTATTCTTTCTTGGTGCGCTATCCTTAGAGAAAGGTGCACTACCTTGGTTGGTTATTGGTTTCCTTTCGAAATTATTCTATTTGTCAAGGTTAAGGTGCTCGAGGGTGGCCTTTGTGCCTATGGTTGGGTGACAATATTGCTATATTGTCTATGGAAAAACGAGCACATCGCTTTATTTATAATAGGTTATGGGCCCAAACTATATTCAAATAGTCTTACCACTGGAAGATATATTGGGAAGTTATTTGTTAAAGCTCGTTGTGGCACCAGTTAAAACTACAGCTAGGTTTTTTGATTATGTCGTTGCAACAAACCCTAACCCTTGTGTTCGAGCACTTATGATGAAATGTTTGACATAATTCCTTGAAATCCTAGTGTGTCCTAGCCTAGCGCACCTCTTGGTACTCTCAGCTAGCAAAAACGTCAGGTTTCAATTTTTGGTCAAATTCAAATTCAAAGTTTGACTAGTCAAAGTCAAAGGTTGACTTCTTGTCAAATTGATTTTGTAGTCAAAGTTGAAATTTTAGAGTTTCTAGCTTGTTCTAATCATTGAATCTTGTGATTGAGTTTCTAATCTCTTCTTGTCAAGATGGTATCTAGTTTCATATTAGAAGACAAGTTGGACGATGATATAAGACTTCAAAGGTATGCACTTGTATATGCTATCCAAGTTATATCATGTAGCAAAATGTGAGTGTGTTTGTAGGAAAAGTACCAGAGACCTTTTCCAAGTTGTAATCTTGGATTTAGTGCTTTCTGAGGAACAAGCGCACTCTCCATAACAGTTGAGGCTTTAGGTTCCAGGTTTGATTAAATTGTTAAGCTTCAAATTTGTGTATATCAAGGGTGATAGTTGGCACATTACAAATTGTGAAAGCAGTCTTTGAAAGATTCTATTATTGCTAGGTGTAATAAATACTTGGATGCATATGAATACCATTGATATATATGCTTATTGTACTTGTTTTCAAGATGAACTAACATCTCCTCTAGATAGATATTTCTTGTTTTCTCTTGTTGTTCTTGTTCCAGGCAGGTATCCTTGTGAAATATGTTTGATGAACAATCCTTGCAGAAGTTGTCATAGAAGAAGTTTATAAGGATGACACAACTGCCAGATGGGAAGAAATCAAAATAGATAGAAACAAACTTAAAGAGACTTGGAGGAGTCAAACTCGAAGGAATTCGAGAATCAAAATGAAACCAAAACATGCTTGTGACACTTTACAGAAAACAAAGAGAGATGCAACAGATGGAAGCATGGAATCTCTCATATGGAGGCAGATGATCACATAATTCCAAAAGAAGAGCATGCATATTGCTCATTTAGGCATGAAGCTAGGATTAGGAGGGAGTTAATCCCCAATGATATGATCCATTCAAAAATATGAAAAGACTATGATGTAGCTATCCATGTTCTTCATTGGAAGTAGCAGCCATGATAAGAAACATGTGTTTAGTTTGACTCTAACGAAGTCTTGTTCGAAAAGAATCCTTGAATATCCTTGGTTTTCCATCTACATTTATGTTCCTAGGGTGGAATGTTGGAACCTTCAGGAAAGAAGGGCATGTAATCTATAGAAGATTCCATGGACTGCAACATTGAAGAGAAACATGAGGAAGAACATGAAGATTCCAAGAAATATTGAAAATTCAAAACAACCAATTGAACCAGTTTGAACCTAATAGAAGTAGTCAAGCAAAAGAAATGGAAGGAAGTTGTGATGAAGAACAATGTATGTAAGAAATTGTGAAAAATAATTACACATTGAGAGATACAAGGAGAGACTTAAGGCTAGAGGGTTCTCCTAGAAGGAGGGAGAAGACTATGATGGAAACTTGTTATAGTAACCAGATATACCTCTACTTGATTCGTTATATCCCTGCAGTATCCATGGGTTGGATTTTATATCAAATGAATGTAAAGATTGTTCTTCTCAATAGAGTAATTGAAGAAGAAGCATATGCATAGAAACCTCAAGGTTTTTAGGTATACCAAAAAGAGACCCTTGTATGCAGATGGAAGAAGACCTTGTATGGATTCAAGAAAACTTGGTGCAGAGCCTCTCATGTACAAAAAAAGCATGGTGAAAAATTTCTATGAAAGAGGAAGTATATTGAAATGGTTCTTCAGAAGTTTGGGATGATGGATTTCAAATCCATGGAAAACTCCCATGATGATAGACTGTCTCGGTATCGACAATTGATTGTCTTTTTAATGTATTTGGAGAATACTCAGCCTGATATTTATTTTGTGGGACATTTAAGTTATGATATACAACTGCATGGATTTATCGATTCAGATTGGGCAGGGAGTGCAGATGACAAAAGAAGTGCCACTTGGATATGTTTCAATTTGATCTTTTCCATGGTGGCATGGGCTAGCAGGAAACAAAAGTCTGTTGCAATCAGCACTGTAGAAGCAGACTATATTGCAACTTGTGATGCTTGCACGAAAGCAGTGTGGCTCCATAAGTTGGTTTCTGGACTGTCTGATCAGGCGTTGGATTCGACTATGATATATTGTGATGATCGGAGCTATGTGAATCTTTTAGAGAACCCAATGTTCCATGAAAGGTTGAAGAACATTTATATCAAGCATTATTTTCTCCGTGATAAATTCCATAGGGGAGAAGTGGTTCTCCAGTATATCTCCACATATGAGCATATATCAGATATTTTGGTAAAGCCTCTGTCCAAGATGAAAAGTTTGCGTACTTAAGGGACACATTGGGGCTTGTGGAGAAGACTTCCTTATTGAAAAAGGAAGTGATTACTCCTAGGTTGGGAGGGAGCACTGATATGTTATTGATTTATGGGTAGTCATTTTCCAGTCTGGAAAATGGTCCAAGTTGGGCAGTCACCTTTCTAGTTCGGAAAGCGGTTCGATATTTCTGATGGATAGTCATTTTCTAGTTCAGAAAATGATCCAGATCAAACAATCATTTTCGTAATGAAAATGGTTTGATAGATTGTTGATGTACCATAGATAGTGATTCCCCTTGTGGTTAGTGTGGGGGAATGGTCTAGGACAGTCATTCTTCTTGGCAGTCACTCTGAGTAGTGTTCAAGTAGAATTGTCCACCTCGTGGGGAAATCATTATTTTTAAGTTCACAGTTGTGAGAAGTTTCGAAGAATGGTCCATTTTGGAGGTTGGTGCAGGACAATCATTTCCATAGGAAATCGTCTGAACAGTCATTCCCTAGGGAAGAATCATTATCTCTAGGTTGCATTGTGATTAGTGCTAGTGGAATGGCCCAGTTAGGTGAATGGTATAGGTTCAACAATCAGGGATAGGAATTCCCTAGGGAAGACTCATTCTCTCCAGGTTTCACTGTGATTAGTGCCAGAGGAATGGCCCAATTAGGTGAATGATTGAGGCTCATAAATCAAGGACAATTATTCTTCTATGCTTGGGAAGAATATTCCAAATAGCCCATGGATGATGTTTTACTTTATGAGGGCAGATTCTCTTCCAAATATCATAGATGTGAGTGGAAGAATGGCCCATATGACTCAGTTTGTATCATGATATTGTTATGCAGGTTGATATCAAATGATATGATTTATTGTGGAGACTGTATTTCTCTGGACAATAGTTGTATACTATTGTGGTGGATGTGATCCATTGATAATGACTATGTGTCATTGGTTAGTAGTTGTGTGCTACTAGGAGTGGTTGTGTACCACTGGGTAGTAGTTGTGTACTACTATGGATAGACACAGTTGTGTTCTATTGGATGGAATTGTTCTGATTGCCATGGAGAATACCACTAGTGTTGGAGATGATTTCCAGCTAGATGGATAGCCAGTGTGATGATGAAAAAACATTCTCCCTGTGGAGAATGGTTCAGGTTGACAAATTGTTGATGTACCATGGACAACTATTCTTCTAGGACGTATGTACAAATTAGAAGAATGGTCTGTCTCCCTGAGTTCACAGTAGTGACTAGAGTGGAAAGATTGGTACAAGACATACATTTTCCCTAAGTTCACAGTAGTGGCCGGAGGGAGAATCGTCCAGGACAATCATTCTTCTAGGAAATATGTCCAGATTAGAATAATAGTCCTTGTATCCCATGGCATGACTTCCAGCATCCGTTGGAACAATTATTCTTCTATGACATATGTCTAGATTAGAAGAATGGTTCTTATATCACTATGTGGAGTGAGTGACTTATTAAGCATCATGCCTAATTACTCAGATGGAGTATGGATTCGAGAGATGATGCAGTTGATGCTATCATATGATACTGATAGTGATGATTTTTCTCATGAGTTGATCTACGTGATAATGAGATAGCTTGTGTGGCTTTGATGATGCTACCAGTTGAATGGTTTGTTTGTGCTCAATACCATTGCCTTTAATACCTCCCTAGCTAGGAGGGAGCATTTATATTATGGTAGCTGCGGGAGGTATTAACCTCCATGTGTAACCTTTGACAAGACTATAATATTCTGGGAAGCAAGAAAAACCCCAAAATGTTGGATAATAACCCTAGAAGACAAGTCGGCTCAAGAGAATATTTAATATTGAGTTATTAACCTCTAAAAAAAGAAGTTGTCATGGACATGTGACAAAGAGAACTATAAATAAGAGGGCGCTAGAGCTCATTTTTCACTCTTACTCTCACAACTGCATAAGACTAGTGGTGTGCAAGTTTGGAGAAGGAGTGCAGTTGCAACTAGGATTTTGGCTTTTGGTTGGACTTTCTCTTGGTTATGATTTGGACTTTCTACTTGGTCTTTGGTTATTCTTTCTTGGTGCACTAGCCTTAGAGAAAGGTGTGCTACCTTGGTTGGTTATTCGTCTACTTCCATAATTATTATGTCTGTCAAGGTTAAGGTGCTCGGGGGTGGCCTTTGTGCCTATGGTTGGGTGACAATATTGCTATATTGTTTATGGAAAAACGAGCACATATATTTATTTCTAACACTTGGAAGACCATGAAATGGATTCTAGACCCCACATGTGGGGCACCATTGATTACGAGCGTTGCACATGGAATATGAAGGAAGTTTCCTTTGGAGGCATCCTAGCATCATTGGAGGATGAGTTTTCACCATTCTCCACTTGGACATTGGCCTTTGGAGGCCTAGAGCATCACCCCTCTAAGCCCTTGATGTCATCTTGAGCTAGGTTTTGATGGATCACATGGTGGTTTGATGGGATGAGGCATATGGCATGGATCCTGACACATGAGAGAGTGACACATGGCCTTTGGAGGCCTAGAGCAGCACCCCTCTAAGTCCTTGATGTCATCTTGGGCTAGGGTTTGATGGATCACATGGTGGTTTTATGGGATGAGGCATATGGCATGGATCCTGACACATGAGAGAGTGACACATGGCCTTTGGAGGCCTAACGACCTCTTCCTAGATCTTTGACGTCTCACCTCTAGCCTCATGTCACCCTACTAGGGCATGGCGTCACCCTCTTTAGGGTTTTATTTCATGTAATATTAATTTTTGTAAAATGTAAAGGCAATTTAAGGGGATCAACCCTCTTTAAATTTTTGGTTGACAAATTAAAGTGGACAAATTGGTTTTCAAGGCCTCGTATAAATAGAAGACCTTGACTTTTCATTTTATTAGCACATTCCTCTCCATTGAGAAAACAATACTTCTGAAATTTTTGCCTTATCTTGGATTCTCTCTCTCTTCTACAAGTGTACTATGCTTGGAAGGTCAAGTAACAAATATCTTTTGTTGATTTTTGGATAGTGTTGCTGAAATTAGGGTTTGTTCTTGTCATATCTTGGTGAAGTAAGTGCATTTTTGCAACTTTATTTCATTAAATGTTTCATGGTAAATTTTACTTGTTCATATTTAAGATCTTGCTTGAAAAAACCCTAAGAGAGGAGCATAAGTGCTTCCTCCTCTCACAAGGTTAATATTATCCAAAGTTTTTGAAGGAATCCTATCTAGGGTTAGATTCCTAAAGCCTTTAAGTGCTATCACTTTAGGATTTTAGCCCTAGAATATTGATTCTTAACCTAGTTGAAGCTACAAGAAGGGAGAAAAGTTTTCTAGGGCCCAAAAGTGCTTGTACCCTAGAAGATCCCTCTCCTCAAGGTTTAATATCTAAGGCCCTAATGATCCAACACCTTAGAGATTGAATCATACCTCTTGGTTACATCTAGATCAAGTTCCAAGTTAGTAGCATTTGTTGTTGTAAAGACTCCATAGCCCTAAGGCACTAATCTTTAAAGCTCTCTTGTGGTGAAAGTGATCAACAAACTCTCTATTCTCAATCTCTCAAGCTACTTACTAAATTTACTAACACTAACCTGAGTTAATTTGATTGTAAACTTCTTGTTGTTGCAAATTTTTTATATAGACACCTTAAAACACTTTCATTTGTTGCATACATTAATTTAAAGATGGTTTAACTTGTCAGAAATTGCATCTAACTATTGGGTAATGTTTTATTGATTTTATGCTAAATTTTTATTATCAATTGTTGCATTTATGAGGCATATTTATTGTTGTTGTTACAAACTTGTACTTGCTTTCATAAATTGTTGTACAACTACAAAGTTGTACAAGATATAGAAAATTATCATTGTTTATTGTCTTATAAGGTTTTGATTGCATGTTTATACTTGGAAATCAATCATATATATGTTATAAGTGTTCTTGTTCTAGGCAGGTACTCAAACAACTCTATACCTCATCCACTTCACAGACCTAGACTTCTCATTAGGTGATCAAGAGAGGGGGTGGTAGGCTTGGCTAATAAACTTTCTACTTTGATTCCTTGAGGTCACCGGGGAAGCCACCCCTGTGGTGGACCTCTTCCATCATTAAAACATGGGGATTTCTTACTAAGGTGGTAGGATTTCCTATAGTTATGCAGATTTGGGGACTTGCATTGGGATTTGGCACAAATAGAAATCCCGCGATAACATTTTGGTGCCATTGTCAGGGAGGATTGAGTCATTCTCCTCAACGACATATCTTTTGGTAAGCTTCTCGCGAAGCCCTTATCTTATAAGATTATCTGGCAACTCTATTGAGGGTAGTTCCCTCACCTTCCTTTGATGATCCAAAGGGGATCATCTGGTGAATCCACTAATACATTCCTAGGTGTCATCCTGCTCTCAACTTTGTACACTCTCAAGTGATGGAAACATGACACCCAGGGATGACGATGAAATATATCCTTCTATTGATTTTGAGAACATTCGTGGATACCCACATGAGTTTAATGTTTGGGGAGACCATCAAATGTTTGAGGGTTATGGTGTTATTCACATCATAGAGTTCCTTGAGTACCTATGGGAAATAGAACCACAACACGAGGTCATAGGAATAAAATTGTTTATTCATTGCCTACCCTTGGAAGTAAAAAATTGGGTCAAGGATTGTTGCAAACCAAAGGGAATATCTTCACTCATAGGTCTCATTAGTATATTTATTGAGTATTGGCACCCAAATCATCAGACATGTGAATATGTCCTTCGAGCTTTCACAGTAGTCCTTGAGGACATAGGGTTCACCACTGAGGATTTAGAGGATATTGGAAAAGTGCACCATGCTCAAAAAAAAGAACCCAAGGAATAGATTTGTGAAGAGCCTCCTCATGAAGACAAAGTGTTGGTGTTTTCTCCTCCATTTGATGAAGTCATCCAAGCTTCCATTCCTCCTGTACCACAAGAAGAGAATGCGGTGAGTTATTATCCTTTCCAAATTTTTAATGATGCTTTACTTCATGATTCGGAAAATGAAAAAGTGTTAGAGGGGTCCTTAGATGCACTAGGCCCTTCATGTTATAATAAATATGATTATGTGGTTGAAAACATTGATGAATTTGTACATGTTGGGAGACATAAATGGGATGTGATTGGTCATGATGAAGATCCCATTTACGATATTGAAGGTCATTTTCAATTGTTTCCTTTACAACAACAATGTGTGATTACTACTGATTTGATGTTTGAAAGCAAGGAGATGACATGATTACATATTTGTTCCAACCACCTAGGGATGATTTTTTACAACATTCTCATAATGATTTCTGGTCATACCCTAGGGGATTCGATACATATTCTTTTGAGCACTTGGATTTACTCTATGAAGAAAATTTTCAACCAACGTTGTGCTCCAATTTTGATGAGGGTAAGGACATGATTTTCCCAGAGAAAGATTTTTGTAATGATATTTTCCATCATTTCTATGTTCCTTCATCTTGCTATCCCACTGGGGATGCAGTTGGGAAACACATTCCTTGTCCCAAGATGTCTCCTGGACAAATTTATTTCTTATAATTTAAGGGTAGGTTGAATGCTTTAAGAATAATTTTGATATCTCAATCTTTCAACCTTCCCTTGAGTAGTTGTTAGTCATTCTTTAGATTCTTTTTCATCTCTTCTCAAGCCTTAGGGAGTGATAAGATCCAGGGTAGTCAACACTTGGAGTCTTTAAGTCATCCTTGTGAGTCTTTATCTTGTCACAACCCCATTCAAATATGGATTGAGAATTATTGCAGAAACATGACTTGGCATGATTTTATCCCTCCCTCCTGCCTCCATGAGTTAGAATTTATGATTGGTTATGATATATTGCATGTTCTAGATCATGACCTTTTTGTGCTTGAATTATTTTTATTTTAGTTTATGATGAAGGATGTTTCCTTTGGAGGCATCCTAGCATCATTGGAGGATAAGATTGCACCCTTCTCCACTTGGACGTTGGTCTTTGGAGGCCTAGAGCATCACCCCTCTAATCCCTTGACGTCATCTTGGGCTAGGGTTTGATGGATCACATGGTGGTTTGATGGGATGAAGCATATGTCATGGATCATGGCGCATGAGAGAGTGACAAATGGCCTTTGGAGGCCCAACAACCTCTTCCTAGAGATTCAATGTCTCAACTCTAGCCTCATGTCACCCTACTAAGGCATGATGTCACCCTCTTTAAGGTTTTATTTCATGTAATTTAATTTTTGTAAAATGTAAAGACAATTTAAGAGAGTTGGCCCTCTTCTAATTTTTGGTTGAAAAATTAAAGTGGATAAATTGGTTTTCAAGGCCTCATATAAATAGAGGACCTTGAATTTTCATTTTATCAACACATTCATCTCCATTGAGAGAACAATACTTATGAAATTTTCACCTTATCTTGGATTCTCTCTCTCTTCTACAAGTGTGTTATGCTTGGAAGGTCAAGTAATGGATGTCTTTTGCTGATTTTTGGATAGTGTTGCTGAAATTAGGGTTTGTTCTTGTCATATCTTGGTGAAGTAAGTAAATTTTTGCAACTTTATTTCATAAAATGTTTCATGGTAAATTTTACTTGTTCATATTTAAGATTTTGCTTGGCAAAACTCTAAGACATGAGCGTAAGTGCTTCCTCCTCTCACAAGGTTAATATTATCCAAATTTTATGAAGGAATCATAGCTAGGGTTAGATTTTTAAATCCCTAAAGTACTACCACTTTAATATTTTAGCCCTCGACTCTTGACTCTTGATCTAGTTGAGGCTACAAGAAGGGAGAAAAGGTTTCTAGGGCCCAAAAGTGCTTGTACCCTAGAAGATCCCTCTCCTCAAGATTTAATATCTAAGACCCTAATATGCTAGAACCTTAGAGATTGAATCCTATCTCTTGGTTACATCTAGATCAAGTTCCAAGTTAGTAGGATTTGTTGTTGTAAAGACTCCATAGCCCTAACGCACTAATATTTAAATCTCTCTTGTGGTGAAAGAGATCATCAAACCCTCTATTCTCAATCTCTCAAGATACTTACTAACTTTACTTATACTAACTTGCGCTAATTTGATTGCAAAATTCCTGCTATTGCAAAAAAATTCTACAACCACCTCAAAACACTTTCATTTGTTGCATACATTGATTTAAAGGTGGTTTAACTTGTCAGAAATTGCATCTAACAATTGAGTAAAGTTTTATTGATTTCATGCTAAATTTCTATTATCAATTGTTTCATTTCTGAGGCATATTTATTGTTGTTGTTACAAACTTGTACTTTATGTCATAAACTATTGTACTACCGCAAAGTTGTACCGGCTACAAAAAATTATCATTGTCTAGTGTCTTATGAGGTTTTGATTGCATATTTATACTTGGAAATCAATCGTATATTCTCTATAAGTGTTCTTGTTCTAGGAAGGTACTCAAAAAACTCCATAGCTCATCCATTTCACAGGCCTAGACTTCTCATTAGGTGATCAAGAGAGGGTGCGGTAGGCTTGGATAATAAACTTGCTAGGGTGCGGTATTTTGGATAATAAACTTGCTGATTCCTTGAGGTGTCACCGAAGCCTCCCCATGTGCATCCCTTCCATCACCAAAACGGGATTTCAATAAGGTGACAGTATGTAATGTCCTTTGGGACATCATCACGTAAGGTAGATTTATGATGACCAGAGTAGCCAGATGTGGATGTTGGTAGCCAATGTGGGTATTTGAGAGAGGCACAGGGGTCCATGAATCTCCCATCGCTCCAAGCATCATCAAAGATGTGCTGGCTTTGGTTTCATCTCCATCTGGACATTTCCATGATTTTGACTATTTGAGCTATAAGTTACTTAAAATCACCGAAGAGGGCATTATGGGAACATTACTTGGAGGAACCTCAAAGCACAGCTCCAGTTTGAACCGGGAGCATGCAACACTCATGATGGGATGGCTAGAAGGAATTTTTAGTGGCCGTGGAAGCCAAGGGGAGAAATAAGGCAAGGAGCTTTTCAAAGGTAAAGGTTAATTAAAGTGGACACTAATTAATTAAATATTAATAAAATGAAAGTCACTTTGAGGGACAAGGTGAGCCAAAAGTATAAAGGCAATTTTCATCTATTGCATGTATGACCTTTATTTTATTTCTCGTCATCTAGTGGTAGAGCCCATTATTGGGGGTTTCACTTTTGACATAACAAACCTGAGATCTATCTCTTGCAGAAAGATTCCCAAATCATTGTCCTAAGCTGTCCTCGAGATGAAATACTCCACACCATCCTAATTCCAGATCTACCTGGGCCAAGGTGTGGAGGATTCTCACACTCATTTTACAGAGAGAGGGTGCACCAGCTTGAGGGATTCCAGTTAGGGGTACCATCTGAGTAGGAGATCATGAAAGATTGGCAAGCACAAGAGGGATTCCTATCACTGGGTTTTAATTATGTATCAGATCTAGTGCTTTTGAAACAGCTTTTATGTCTGATTATTTCTTGAGCAAAGGGGCAAATTGAAGAGAAGGAGGGGATTTTTGAGATCCATCTAGTCCATTTGAGGTTCTCATATCCTGACCAGACTTACTCTAGTGACTTGCAAGGTCCCGGACTATTCGAGAGTTTCAGATCATTTGAGGCCTCAAAGAGGCTGAATTAGGGCTCTACCATCCAAAGGGGGGGCACACCCATTCGGGGGATTTTAGATCTGGGCTGCAGATTGAGATCTTGGAGATCTCGTCACTGGTTACCCTACCCATCACCCAATCTGAATGCCTAGACAGGCAGTGATTGACACCCTTTAAGCCAGTGTTTAAATTTTCTAGGGTTTCAGTCATCTACTGGGGTGCACCATTTAGTGGGGATTTCACAGAGATCAGAGAGAGGGATCTTGAGATCTCAGCCAATTTTGGTTGTTCTTAACATCACCATCTATCATTGGGTATATTTATTAGGATGATTTGACACTTTTAAAAGAAGGTCAGTTATTGAGGGTTTCTCTATTGAGCTGCATTCTTCACTGGAGAGCTTGGCATTCAGACCTGCTTGACTACTTCATTCATCCTCAGAGGCACCTTTTATTAGCAGGAGCATTTTGTAGCGGATCTTATCTATTGTCTATCTTTTTGGCCTTCTGTTGAGCATTCCATATCGATATCTTCATTGTAGCAGTTTCTCTATTTTATGAATAAAGAAGAAATTAGATGTTTTAATAATCATCTTAAGGTTGAGGTATGTCTGTGGTTATCTCTTTCTCCATATTTGTCGATTTGCTGCATACACACATATAAACACATCTAAAAGGTAGATCAGCAAAGTGTTTGACGAAATACCTCACTCAGAAAAAGTTTTAAAAAGACACCAAAACAGTGATGATCCTTGCATAATGGCTTGGGATCATTACATAGGATTTCCTGTAGTTACGCATATTTGGGGACTTGCATTGGGCTTTGGCACAAGTACAAATCCTATGATAACAATGTCTATATCCCCACCATACATAACATTTTCCATGTTTCCCTCATAATCTTGTTCATGGTTGAATTGTACATGTGCCCATTAAAGGTCCACTTTTCAGTAGTTCCATGAGAAGAAGGAGTTAGTAATCCTGAGGTTTATGCTAATGAAAAGAAAGTTAAAAGAGATTATGAAATATCAAAATGTGAAAGAATAATAAAAGGGATCATAATGCCACAAAATCCAATGAAAATTGAGAAATGTCCCCTCATATGAGGCCATCACCCCTGGTCCTATGCATTGAATGCATCTATCAGAAAAGGACTAGTGAAGTATCTCGATGTCCCATGTGATAAACTACATATAAACAATGGACCTGATAAATTGAACTATAAATGTATATTTATATACAAGCATTATGAAATGAAAAGCAAGATGCCCCAATCAAATATTGAGGAAGGGAGAAGAAAGTTAAAAGGAAAAGTAAAGGGGTGGAAAGTTACAGTGTCGAGGAAAGGATAACTCAAAGCATCAGGGAAATACTCCATAAAGGCACACATGAGATGAATATCCATTGACCTTACTTGAAAGTGCAAGACAACCAATGAACCCCTTCTATTTCCCCTTTACCATACTCATCTTACACTTTACATATCCCTTAATGAGATTTCTAGGACCTATTTCCTTCCTTGGGTTTTGTTGCATGTGATAGGGGTAGGTGATGGATGTATTGTATCTAGAGTTTTTAAATTATATTGAATATTGAGCTATTGTGAAGTTTGATGATGATTCTTGGTGTGATCTAACCTAATGACCCTTCTATATGACATGGCACACTTATTATGTTGTTTTGGAAGTGTGTGCCCCAGATGTATGATGATATGAGCCCTCATATATAATGATATACCATTATGGAGAGGACATTCTTACCATCATGATGATGACTACACTCTCCTTCCATGATTCTTGAGGATGTTCTCCTATTTTGATGATGATTTGGACCATTATTCAGGATGTTGGGATTTCTTGGTGACCTTATACCCCTCGGAGAGGGCATGACACCCCCATGATGACATTGTACCTTCTTGATGAACGTTGAGACTTCTCTTGAGGATGATGGGCATGATGATGATAGCACACCCCTTTGGAGGGGTCAAGGCACCTTCTCCCTTAATGACGTCATGCCCTAGCTTAAGGGCATTACACTTATGATGGAACATTTCAATTGATGATGATTTATGACTACTTTGGAGTTGACATAGCATGATGAGGAGACACTTGGAACCTTTGATAATGAGATGTGGCTTTTGGATGATCTGACATGACCTTTGATGAGATGTTGCATGCTTTCATGGAGATACATGACTTATGGAGCATTATACACCACTTTGGAGGATGATGTCATGCTTATTTCACTCACTCACTCACATGTGTGAATCTTGATGGGCATGTACCATTTATGGCATCTTTTACTCATCGATGAGGCATCTTTTGGGGGTTGGCCTTGACCCATCCAGCTTGTATCATGTATTTATTGCATTGTATGGTTTTGACTTCATTTTATCCTTTTGTAGAGGATAATGCTTTGTTTCCTCCTATTTATAGAGGGTGCGCTACCTCATTTGGATCATTTCACATTATGGAGACTTCTCTTCTCTTGAATTTTGTCTATTTTCTCTTGTGCAATATGGATGTATAAGTAGAGTGACCTCTTAAGGAGGACTTGTTGATGTGCATTGCACTCTTTTCTTGGGTGGATATTGGTGAAGCTTGAATGAATGCATGATAATATAAGTAAGTGGACTTGTTTTGTCTTGGTTATGTTTATGGATGATGGTAATTAAGTGGTATTTCATTTTACATTATCCCTCTTAAACAAACTCTTCTTCTAAGTCTTTGAGGAAGGAGCAAATGGGTTCCTTCCCTTATCTCATCCTTGAAGATTGAGAAGCCTTGGGTCAAATATATAGGGATAGTGAGTGGACTTACCCTAGTCTTTTGAACCTAGATCTACTCCAATCCTCTTCTCCCTTGTGTCAATCATTGTTTCATTTAAAATCATTTTTCTTTGATGTTTTTAGGGTATTCTAGGGTTAAATTACAAAAAAAAAAAAATTATTTTCAGCATTAATTGACTTAGATATCTTAGTCCTAGGGTTAGAAAGTGT
Source organism: Picea sitchensis (assembly GCA_010110895.2). Taxonomy (NCBI): domain Eukaryota; kingdom Viridiplantae; phylum Streptophyta; class Pinopsida; order Pinales; family Pinaceae; genus Picea; species Picea sitchensis. The sequence goes on from SNQJ01S0220054.1 coordinate 14,473, forward strand.
TTGGAATATATTATAAAATACAAAGTGTTAATTTTAATGCATTTCCAACCAGTTTCTAGGAATGATGTGTAGGGTTTATAGTGTTGTTATATGCTCTTTTACTGCAAAAATTTGTTGTAATTCAATCTCTATTTTATTCTCATTGTATCCCTTGATTTTTAACTTTATTATCATAGGTTTTGGGACTATTTATTACTGTTGTTGTAAACTGGTATATTGCTGCAATTTTCTATTTTACAAGCTAATTTGCTACAACATTGTGTAATTTATTGATTGTGTGTATTTGGGGACCTTCCTTGATCTCATACTGGTTGATCTAAGCCATTAGAACAACAATAAGACCTTTTGAACTAAAATATGGAAATTACCTTCAAATCCACCAAAAACCCTAGTTGTGTGATCCTCTTGATTGGTGGTGATTTAAGTAGAAACCTTAGGGGGTTCTTGACTTGGTTTGACTAGGCCATTAGATCCCTAAAATCTACCAGGGAAGACTCCCTTGTGTTGGACTATATCCATCACTAAAATGAGGGGAGTAGTTGCTAAGATGACATTGGTGACTCTCCCATGTTACTCATTGTCTTAGTCACCTAGTGAGGCTTTGCACTATAGTGCAAGATCTTGTTGTGACAATGCCACATTACATTTATTACATTCTAACTAACTAGTGGGTCTTATTTAATAATAAC
>SNQJ01S0220057.1:0-12975 GCA_010110895.2 Picea sitchensis
TTTGGAGCTTCTTGGGACTTGCCAATTTTTACCATAGGTTTGTGTTTGGATTCTCCCATATTACATTGGCCCTCAGCCAAATAACCAGGGGTGGTTGTAAGGAGAAATTTGCGTGGGGTCGTTCCAAAAAACAAGCGTTCAATGATTTGAAACAATACTTGTTCTCATCCCCAGTACTTTCACTACCATACCTGTAGAATCCATTTGAGATTGAGACAGATTCTTCATACTATGTCGTGGGCGTCATTCTCACTCAACACGACCACCCCATGGCCTATCATAGTGAGACATTATCAGATGTTATCCGTAAGTACCCTAATTATGAAAACGAAATTACTCCATTGTGCAAGCCTGCCACCAATGGAGACATTACATTCTTGGGAAGGAAACAATCATCCACACTAATCATAAGCCACTGCAGTTCATGCAGACACAAGGAAAATTGTAGAATGACTGCCATAAAAAGTGGTCCACATACTTGCAACAATTCCACCTCAACATCAAGTATAAAACATGAAGCACCAATTGCGTTGTTGATTTCCTCAGTAGACCTCCAGTCATGACACTCACCACAGTGCTAGACTCTTGTGTCCATGAGACCTCTGGATGGCCCCAACTCTATGATAGAGACCCATAATTTTCCACCACCTACCAAATTTTGGGTGCAAACGTAGTTGTCGATAATTTCCATCTTCAAGATGGGTTATTGTCTTGTTTGGGCCATATCTGCGTTCCATCAAGAGAGCAAGTGAAGATGATCTGGGAAGCCCACTACAGTTTGGTGGCAGGACACTTCGGTGTTGAAAAGATAGTGGAAATGCTACATAATTTTTTTTTCTAGCCGAAACTTCGACAGGAGGTCAACAAGTATATTAGGTCCTGCACTGCCTACGCTATTTCCAAACCGACCACTAAGAAATAGGGCCTGTACAACCCTCTTCCTACTCTTGAACGACCATGGGAATCCTTCTCAATGGAATACATGTCAGGCCTTCTTTCCACCAAGAGGGGAAATAATTATGTTTTTGTGGTTGTTGATCGCTTCTCGAAGATGGCGATTATGGTTTCCTGTAAGAAGAGCATCACAGTAGAGGCCCCTGCCAAGATCTTCTTTGAACGATTTTGGGTGCATTTTGGAATCCCACAAACCATTGTCTCAAATCGGACAGTCGATTTCTCAGCACATTCTGGTCGAGCCTGTAATATCCCCAAGAATGAGCCCTTGTTATATTTATGAAATGTAAAATATGTTTTGTAGGCTGGTGAGTCGAGTGTTGATAATTCAGTGGGCTTATGTGTTTATTAGGCCAGAGAGCCTAAGTGTTAAAGTCAAGCAACCCATTTTTGTATATGTTATTATGTAGAACATTAATAAAATATAATCATCGCTGCATGTAGACTGACCATAAAGAAAGAGTGATGGGGGACTAACCTCCCACAGAGTGGGTAAGGGAAAGGGGGATCAAAGGTTGGAAAGAGGGGATAATATTAGGGGCTTAAGTCCTTGAGAATAATAATATATTATTATTCCAAAGCTATGTGAAAGACATGTTTTTATCCTAAGTCCCGGGAGAGGCAACACATGCATCTCCAACGTATGCAAAAAATGAATGCATGTAGCTCCAAGAAGACAAGTGTCGACCTGGGCACATGCAGTTAAAGGCTGAAGCGTCCGTTGTGTTGGGAGTTTGTCCTCCATTCTTTCCTCCACTGTCTGAACCATGCTGCATATGTGTATGATCTATGCATACCTCATGCAGATCTGAAACTCAAAACCGTGAGGCCAACCTGTGAGTTTTTCCTAAGAATCTGACGCATCCTCCATCTGAATTGTTTGAGGATGTGTTTGACTTCTGCGTTGATTCCTTGTCACGCACCTTGAAATACAATGGAAAACCTGTGGATTGAGCCATGCCTCCTATCTGTCCTATGAACCCAGTTTATTCACACTACAAATCCGAGTTTGTGCTTAACCGTTTGGGTTGATGTCCTATGTGTTACCTGAACCATGCTGTGTCTTCGTGGGACTGTTGTCATTTTTGGACATCCACACCCAATTTTCCTGTTGCTGATGTCACCTGTGATTTAACTGAATGTTGTTGATGTTGTTGTTATCCTTACCTTGTGGGAATTGAATTGATAACTGGTTGAATAACCGGGTTGTAAGGACCATGGTTGAAGAGGCAGGTTGTGAGGCCTGTGAGAATCTCTCTCTAGGTGAGAGAGTCTGTTGGGAAGTGGTTTTCTGCCAGAGAGAGTCCAACACTAGCTACAGAGCTATGAGAATTCCGTATCCGGCCTATTGCCGAGACCCAGAGAGGGAGGTGAAGCGACTGATGGACTATGATTGTGAAGGTGTATACTCCCGGCTGGAATAGGCATGTAGGGAATGAGAGTCCGTGAGTAGTGCATGTAAGAAGGATCCTGGAGAGAATCATTCTGGTTGATCTATGTAGTTTTCTTGTAACGTTATCCTAGTTGAGGATTCCCTTTCCTTGGGTGGAGCTTGGTCCCAGCTCAGAGGTGACCCACTGTGAGCGTGATGAACAACGTGGTCTAAGGCTAGGAGGTTCGTGGAAGGTCTGTGCGTAGTTGGTGGAGTTACTTCAGTTTCAAAGATAAGTATCATTATGTGTTTAATTTCAATTAAAATGCATGTCTGTGATGCTTGTATGTTTTCATGTATTCCATTGCAATTATGAATTAATGTTAATTCCATTATTTTTGTATGTTAGCAGTAATCATGTGATTACTCTATATTGTTTGGTTAAATGCCATTAAATATGCATGTTATATATATATGTATGATAATGTTCTACATAGTAGCATTACCTGACAATGGGGTTGATGGTCGGGGACATTACAATATGGTATCAAAGCCATGTTTTCAACGCTGAGCCTAGATGGGCTGGACAAGTGGTCTTTGGACCCAAGGTTTCGAGGGGAAATGGTGTTCGGATGGAACCAATTTCTAAACTTAGAATGTTTCTGAGTGTCAAGGGGTTACTTGGCCGTGTTACAAAGATTAGGAGGAGTAGCAGTAGAATAAACCACGACCGACGTGGTATTTGGCTAGAGAGAGAGAGAGAGATCTCAACACTCGGGGTGTGGGAGCTGTAGGATCTGTTCAGAAGGAAAAGAAAAACCTTTACAACAGTCAGATCTGGAGAAAGAGCAGAAGGGTTAACCTGGAATCCCTTTGGACGTCGCAATGTTGGAGAATCTTGATGCAAAGATATGAGAAAGGCCAAAAATCGAAGCGCCGAAGTCCCGAAGGATATCTACACCATAGATTGTAGGAAAAGATCTTGACCGTTGGATTGAATAAAGGAGTAGATCGGGATTTCGGATTTAGGGAGAATTAAAGTATGTTGAGAGGAGAAATTCCGAAGTTTGAAGTTCCAAAGTGAGAGTAGGCATGGTTTGGCCGAATGACGTCGCCATAGGTGACGTGGACCTTCCTAGACATGCCACGTTCCACCACCTAAGTTGGTGACATCTATAACATGTGGACCTGGGGTTCATAATTTTGGAATTTGAATGATAGAAAGGAAGAAAGTGTGAGAACTTTCAGAGTCCTAAAGCTCTGAACTTCCAAAGTCCTGAAGTTGCGAAGACCTTAAGTCTCAGAACTCAGACGCCTGGAGTTCCATAGTGTGTTTCTACCGTAGGACGTTCGATAGATGTGGACGGTTGATCCACCTTACTTCACGAGTTCAGTAATATGAACTTCGATAGATTCTCGTATTGTGCTTTGAAATATCCGAGGTCCGAAGACCCGAGTAGCACCTTTTTACCTAGCGCTTGATCACGCCCGTGATTGCGTTAGGGGACTGAGAGAAAGTGGCTAGTGCCCGAAAACATCGCAGAGCAGAGCCCCGAAAGAAAGTGAAATATGGATGTTTTTTGTATTCGTATTTTTTTATGAATGTTGTGGGATTTGTTAAGGAATGATGGCCTGACAAATTCTGGTTGTTTTCACATTGTGTTTGCATAAGTTTAATGAGTGCCAAAACTGAATAGAGTTTCCATTGAGTGAAAAGAAATGGAGGAGGCACAAAATGCTTCCAGTTCAGAGAATGAAGCTAAAGGGATGGATGTTCATTTGGGAGTTGAAGGGTCGAACTCCAATGGACAGGGAGAAGAGATAGATAAGGAAGGGAATATGATGAAAATCATTGAAAGATTGCAGAAAGATGCCCAAACTCACCGAGCATATAGAAAAAAGATCATGAAAGCTAAGGAACAACAAGGAGAATTCAACTTAAATTTGATGAAGAGTTTAGAGAGAATAGAAAAGAAGTTGGACAAGGAGAGAGACTCGAGCAAAATAGGGAGTCACCGGACTTCTGAGGGAATAAGATCAAGGACTGTTGGTAGACACCATCATCACTCCCAAAGTCACTCCAAGAGGAGGGAACACAATAGTTCAAGCCCATCTCCTACTAGAAATCACATGATATCTGGAGTGGATGAAGTGAAGGGAGAAATGAACAAGATTAAGCCTCCTACGTTTGATAGAGAACATAAGAAGGAGGAAGATGTTGAAACATGGTTTCTTGGCATGAGGAAACATTTCCAACTGCAAAATTATTCCTCTTATGCAGAAGGAAGAATTGTGATATATCAACTAAAAGGAAAAGCATCCATGAGGTGGGATCAACTTGTGCAGGTGCAACACATTAGAGAGAAAGATGTCACTTGGAAAGAATTCAAGAGGTATTTTGAGAAGAAATACTTGACTAAAATATACTATGAAAGAAAGATGAAAGAGTTATTTGAACTCAAGCTCGGTAGCATGACCATTGATGAGTATGAACGAAGGTTTTTGGAATTATTGAAGTATGTTTTGTTCATAAAGGACGAGACTGTCAAGATTCAAAGGTATCTGAGTGGACTGCCACCTTCCATTGGTGACAAGATCCAGTATGATGACCCTAAGACTATGGAAGAAACTATAAGAAGAGAAAAATGCTTATATGAGCAGCAAAGAGAGAAGCCTACCTTCTGTAAGGCTTGGGAAGACAAGAAGAAATTCCAGATTTATCAGAGGAAGAAGGGAACTAATCCACCCTTTTTCAGAAAAAGTCCTCAAGGACAACCATCATTTAGAGAGATGAGAATGGTTGACGTAAGGGAACAAATTCCAAGGAAGACTCCCATTCAGTGTTGGGCTGTCAGGGGAACCACAAGTACAGAGATTGTCCCCACAAAAATGGTAAAGTGAGAGATTTCCATAATGTTCAGCAGGATGAAATAGTGGAAGACATGGGTAGTAGAATACCAAGAATATATGAAGCCTTGGACAACAAGCAAGAAAAATATCAGTCGCACATGATTGAAGTGGAAGGTATGATAAAAAACCATGCCTTTACTATTTTAATTGATTCAGGGGCTAGCCATAGTTATATAGATCCTATAGTGGTGGAAAGTTTACAATTGTCAAGAAGCAAACATGAAAAGTTTTGGTTAGTGCAGTTGGCTACATGAACCAAGAGGAAAGTCACTGAGTGAGTTAAGTCCTGTCCAATGGACATGAATGGACTGAGCACAAAGACTGAATTGAACATTATTCATTTAGGATCTTATGACTGTCTAGTTGGGATGGATTGGTTGGACCAACACCATGACATCCTGGACTGTCATACCAAGGAATTCACTTGCCTGGATGAGGAAGGAAATTGGAAAACAATCCAAGGAATTCCCAGAGTTGTTGCTATTAGAGAAATATCAACAATGCACCTGAAGAAGTGCTATAGGAAAGGTTGTCAATTATTGCATCCCATGTGGAGGAAGCATCTAAGGATGAAGTCTCAAATATTGGAGATCATGTGGTACTAAATGAGTTTGAAGATGTATTTCAGGAGGTACCGGGACTACCCATGAAGAGAGATATTGACTTCTCTGTAAACTTGATGCCTGGAGCAGCTCCAATGTCGAAAGATCCTTACAGAATGAGTACACCAGAGCTAAAAGAACTTCAATTGCATATTGAATAGCTCCTGAGGAAGGGATATATACACCCAAGTGTGTCACCTTGGGGTTCCCTAGTCCTGTTCATGACGAAGAAGGACGAGACGCTGAGATTGTGTATCAATTTTAGACAATTGAACAAAGTAATTGTAAAGAACAAATATCCTCTACTGAGGATTGATGATCTATTTTATCAGTTGAAAGATGAGAATATATTTTCGAAGATAAATCTCAGGTCAAGATAGCATCGGGTAAGGATAAAGGATGAAGACATCATCAAGACTGCCTTTAGAACAAGGTATGGTCATTACGAGTTCACAGTGGTGCCATTTGGGTTGTTGAACACACCCTCTTTTTTTATGTGCCCGATGAATGGTGTATTCAAGGACTATCTAGACAAGTTTGTCATAGTCTTCCTGGATGACATTCCGATGTATTCCAAGTCAGAGGAAGAGCATGAGAAACATCTAAGGATGGTGTTGCAGGTGCTAATAGAGCACCAACTGTATGCCAAGTTGAGCGAGTTCTCGTTTTATCAGGAGCATATCCATTACTTGGGGAATATTATTTCGAAGGATGGGATAGATGTAGATCCTGATAAGATTGAGGCCATTAGAGAATGGTTAGCGCCAAAGAACATGAAAAAAGTCATATCCTTTATGGGTCTAGCTGGTTATTACAAAAGGTTTATCACAGGGTTCTTGAGGATAGCTCACCCTATCACTTCCTTGTAAAGGAAGGAGAAGAAATTTTAGTGGACAGAGGAATGTGAGAGAAGATTCCAACGATTGAAGAAGATGCCAACCAATGCTCCAATCCTGAGGATCACAGACTCGAATGAAGATTTTGTGGTGTGCACACATGCATGCAAAGAAGGACTAGGAGGAGTCCTCAGTCAGAATGGATTCTTAATATGTTATGAATCCAGGAAGTTGAAAGAGCACAAAAAGAACTAGGCAACTCATGATTTGGAGTTGGTGGCTATCGTTCATGCTCTGAGAAAATGGAGACATTACCTCATGGGAAGGAGGTTTCAATTAAGGATAGACCATATCGGTCTGAAGTACTTTTTTTATCAACCAACCTTGAATGCTAGACATAGTAGGTGGTTGGAGTTTCTCTGTGAGGACAATTTTGATATCAAGCATATCAAAGGGAAGGAGAATAAAGTGGTTGATTCACTCAACATGAGAGTACATGGATTACATGCTACAACCATTAGCATGTATCAAACCAATATAAAGGGAAGAGTTTTGGAAGCTGCAAGTGTAGACTTGCAATACAAGAAATTGGTAGTGAAGCTACAACAAGGTAAGACGCTACAAGGAGTGCAAGATTATAATCTTGGAGCTGATGGAACACTCCTGTACAAAAATAGAGCTTATGTACCTAATGTCCAGGATTTGAAACTTGCGATTTTGAAAGAAATGCATAACGTACCTTATGTTGGGTACCTTGGATACCATAAGACCGTGGTAGCAGTCAAGAGCCATTAATTTTTGGCCAGGTATGAAGAAAGATATTGTTGAATACATCGATAGATGTATGGAGTGCCAGAAGGTTAAAGCTGAACACAAGCACCCAACAAGATTGTTGCAGCCTTTACTCATTCCTGAGTGGAAGTGGGAAGTAGTGACAATGGATTTCATCACAGGATTTCCCAGAACAGGCAAGCAGCGTGACTCAATCATGGTGGTGGTGGACAAACTTACGAAAACTACCCATTTCATTCCGTTAAAGGCTACTCACAAGGTAGTGGATGTTGCCGACATCTTTATGAAGCAAGTACCAATTCTCTATTTAGTGTATATTGTATACAGGTTATAATGTTATTATAATTGTCTGTATATATATATATATACATTGCATATATGCTTGCATTACCTGCATCCATGACTGTACATAATGTGGTTTATGTTTCATAGATTAAGAAATTTATACTTAATGCTAATCATGCTATTGATTGGAATGTGATTCAGGTGGAGAAAGAAGGTGTCTTGCAAGTGCATCTTGTGTGCATATTGGACCTGAAAGAGAAAACAACCCCAGAATCGATCCATAGGGATTGTAAAGGTCTAGTGGACCTGGTACAGTCCCGAGGATGTGACATGGGAGCATGAGGATGCTATGTAGGAAGAATACCCACATCGTTTTGAAGATTTTTGAAATCTTGTTGATGTTGTGTAAAAGTTTCACTGGGGACAGTGGAAAAATAAGGGGAGGGGATTGTAATATACCCAAGGATGAGCCTAGTTATATTATGTATTGTAAACATGTTTTGTAGGCTGGTGAGCTGAGTGTTGATAAGTTGGCGGGCTTATGTGTTTATTAGGCTAGAGAGCCTAAGTGTTAAAGGCCAAGAGCCTGATTTTGTATATGTAATTATGAAGATCATTAATAAAATATAAACATCATTGCATGTAGACCGACCACGAAGAAAGAGTGATGGGGGACTAAGCTTCCACAAGGTGGGTAAGGGAAAGGGGGATGAAATGTTGGAAAGAGGGGCTAAGCTTAGGGTCTTAAGTCCTTGAGAATAATAATTTTTTATTATTCCAAGGCTGTGTGAAAGACATGTTTTTATCCTAAGTCCTAGGAGAGGCAAAGTGTGCAAAAGGGAATGCATGCAGCTCCAGGAAGACAAGTGTCGACCTGGGCACATGCAGTTAAAAGCTGAAGTGTCAACTATGTTGGGGGGTTCACTCTTCCATTCTATCATTCTCCACTTGATTTCACTAGGATCGGGTGCGTCTGAACCATGTTGCCTATGCTTTTGTGTCTGCATACCCATGCACAGTGAAGGAAACCCTCACGGGAAGGTTGTTCATTTTGCTAGTTTCCTGATCCTCCATCTGAAACTGTGGGATATATGTGATCGAACTTTGCGTTTTTCTTTCCCTGCACCTTGAAACCAGTGGGAAAACCCCATGGAATGATCCTCCATCTGAACCTTTTTTCCTCTGCATGGAACCTCGACACAACCATGCATCCTAAAACCCAAAATATGTGAGTCGTTCTATGTTTTCTAAGGTAATTGCCTTAGCAGTGATCTGTTTTAGCGTGGGTTGTTGCTGCCTGCGATGCCATGCCCATTTTCTATTGCTATTGTCATCCCTGGGTGAATAGGTGTTGAACCGTAGCTATTGTCGTCACCTAGCTGGAGCTGAGTCGAGGAGTGTGCTGAAGAAGCGGGTTGTGAGGCATGTGATAGAAGATGCAGGTTGTGAGGCCTGTGAGAATCTCTCTCCTGGTGAGAGAGTCTATTGGGAAGTGGTTTTCTCCCAGAGAAAGTCTAGCACCAGCTAAGGAGCTTTGAAAATTCTTGATCCAACCTATTTTCGAGACCCAGAGAGGGAGGTGAAGCAACCGATGGACTGTGCTTGTGAAGGTGTATACTCCCGGGTGGAACAAGCATGTGGGGAATGAGTGTCCATGAGTAGTGGGTGTAAGAAGGCTCCTAGAGAGAATCCTTTCGATTGCATTGTGCAGTTTTCTTGTAACATCAGCCTAGTCTAGGATTCCCTTACCTTGGGTCGAGCTTAGTCCCAGCTTGGGGGTGACCCATTGCTGACTGTGATGAGCAATGTGGTCTAAGGCTGGGAGGTTCGTGGAAGGTCTACACGTAGTTGGTGGAATTACTCTAGTTTAAAGATAAGTATTAATGTTTTTACTTAATTTATATGTGATGCATGTTTGTGTCTTTGAAATGTTATCATGTATTCTGTTCCAAGTATGAACTACGATTGTTTTCCATTAATTTTGTATGTTAGCCGTAATTATGTAGTTACTTTGTATTGTTTGTTTAAATTTCATTAAATATGCATGTTATATATATGTGTGTGTGTGTGTGTGTGTGTGTGTGTGTGTGTGTGTGTGTGTGTGTGTGAATGTTCTGCCTAGTAGCATTGCCTGACAGTGGGGTTGATGGACGGGGATGTTACAAAATGGTATCATGAGATGTTACAGGCAAGCAACATGATTCAATCATGGTGGTGGTTGAAAAGCTTACGAAATATGCCCATTTCATTTCGTTAAATACTACTCACAAGGCAGTGGATGTTGCCGACATCTTTATGAAGGAAGCGACATGATTTCATGGAATTCCCAAGATAATTGTGTCATAGAGACCCATAATTTACCTCAAATATCTGGAAAGAGTTATTCAAGGGGTTCAGAACGAATCTGAACTTCAATACAACCTATCATCCTGAGTCAGATGGGCAGACAAAGTGGGTGAATCAAGTAATAGAATATATACTGAGGATGTATGTGATGGACAAACCATCGAAATAGGAATACTACCTACATTTGGTAGAATTCACCTATAACAATGGGTTTCAAGCATCATTGAAGATGAGCCCATTTGAAGAAATTTACGATAGAAAGTGAAACACTCCAGTAAGCTAGGATAACCCAGTTGATAAAGTAGTAGTTGGGCCAGAGTTGCTCAAGGAAATGGAAGAAAAAATTCTAAAAATTAAGCAGAATTTGAAAGTTTCCCAAGATAGGCAAAAAAGTTATGTTGATAAACATTGAACCCACAGAGAGTTTAAAGTGGGTGATCATGTTTTCCTGAAAGTGAAAGCCAATAGAAGTTCCCTGAAGCTGGGAAACTGTTCGAAGTTGGTAGCCAGATTTTGTGGTCCATTTGAAATCCTAGAAAGGATTGGGCTAGTTGCATATATGCTTGCATTACCTGTATCCATGACTATACATAGTTTGTTTCATGTTTCATTTCTTAAGAAATTTATACATGATGCTAATCATGTAATCGATTGGAATGTNTGAAAGCCAATAGAAGTTCCCTGAAGCTGGGAAACTGTTCGAAGTTGGTAGCCAGATTTTGTGGTCCATTTGAAATCCTAGAAAGGATTGGGCTAGTTGCATATATGCTTGCATTACCTGTATCCATTACTATACATAGTTTGTTTCATGTTTCATTTCTTAAGAAATTTATACATGATGCTAATCATGTAATCGATTGGAATGTGATTCAGGTGGAACAAGAAGGTGTCCTGCAAGTGCATCCTGTGAGCATATTGGACCAAAAAAGAAAACAGATCCGGAATCATGCCATAGGGCTTGTTAAGGTCCAATGGACCTGGTACGGTCCCGAGGATGCGAAATGGGAGCATGAAGATTCTATGTGGGTAGAATACCCATAGCTTTTTGAAGATTTTGAAAATCTTGCTGATGTTGTGTAAAGAGTTGCACTGAGGACAATGTAAAAATAAGGGGACGGGATTGTAATATCCCTAAGAATGAGCTCCTGTTGTATTTATGAATTGTAAAATATGTTTTGTAGGCTGGTGAGATGAGTGTTGATAAGATGGTGGGATTATGTGTTTATTAGGCCAGAGAGCCTAAGTGTTAAAGGCTAGGAGCTTGTTTTTGTATATGTAATTATGCAGAACATTAATAAATTTATAAACATCACTGCGTGCAGACCGATCATGAAGAAAGAGTGATGGGGGACTAATCTTCCACAGAGTGGGTAAGGGAAAGGGGGATGAAAGGTTGGAAATAGAGGCTAATATTAGGGGCTTAATTCCTTGAGAATAATAATTCATTATTATTCCAAAGCTATGTGAAAGACATGTTTTTATCCTAGGTCCTGGTAGAGGCAACACATGCAGCTCCAATGTGTGCAAAAAGGGAAAACATGAAGCTCTAGGAAGACAAGTGTCAACTTGGGCGCATGCAGTTAAAGGCTGAAGTATCAGTTGTGTTGGGGGCATCCTCCATTCTTTTGTCCGCTGTCTGAACCATGTTTCCTATGCGTATGATCTTTGCATACCTCACGTAGCTCTGAAACTCGAAACTATGAGGCCAACATGTGATGTTTTCCTAAGAATCCAATGCATCCTCCGTCTGAACCGTCTGAAGTTGTGTTCGACTTCTGTGTTGATTTATTGTCACACACCCTAAAATCCAGTGGCAAACCCATGGACTGAGCTGTGTCTCCTGTGTGTCCTGTGAACCTCATTTATCCACACTGCAAATCCGAGTTCATGCATAACCATTTGGGTTCTTGTCCTATGTGTTACTTGAACCATTCTATGTTTTTGTGGGATTCTTGCCATTTTTGGACATCCACACCCAATTTTCCTATTGTTGTTGTCACCCATGAGTTAACCGAATGTTGTTGTTGTTGTTGTTATCCTTACCTTGCGGGAATTGATTTGAAAACTGGTTGAGGAATCAAGTTGTCAGGCCCGTGGTTGAAGAGGTAGGTTGTCATGCATATGAGTAGTTCTCTCCAGGTGAGAGATTTTGCTGGGAAGTGGGTTTCTCCCAAAGAGAGTCCAGCACCATCTACAAAGCTCTGAGAATTCATGACCTGGCATGTTGCCGAGACCTAGAGAGGGAGGTGAAGAAACCGATGGACTGTTCTTGTGAAGATGTATACTCTCGAGTGGAACATGCATGTGGGGAATGAGAGTCCATGAGTAGGGGGCATAAGAAGGCTCTTAGAGAGAATCCTTCTGGTTGCTCTGTGTAGTTTTCTGGTAACCTCAGCCTAGTCTAGGATTCCTTTTCCCTGGGTGGAGCTTGGTCCCAGCTCAAGGGTGACCCACTACTGAGTGTGATGAGAAGCATGGTATAAGGTTGGGAGGTTTGTGGAAGGTCTGCACATAGTTGGTCGAGTTACTCTAGTTTCAAATATAAGTATCATTATGTGTTTAATTTCAATCAAAATGCATGTCTGTGATGCTTGTATGTTTCCATGTATTCTGTTGCAATTATGAATTACTATTAATTCCATTATTTCTGTATGTTATCAATAATTCTATATATATATATGAGAATGTTCCGTGTAGTAGCATTTCCCGACAGTGGGGTTGATGTAGGCATATTGTAACATCCCCAACCATCAACCCCACTGTTGGGTAACACTAATACGTGGAGCATTCTCATACATACATACATACATACATACATACATACATACATATACACATACATATACATATACATATACACACACACACACACACACAC
>SNQJ01S0220058.1:10244-22421 GCA_010110895.2 Picea sitchensis
TTACTCCAATCGAGAACCAGGATTGAGATTGAATTAGATGGCACCCGGACATCGTGATGATCCCTTCTGTGACTAAACCCGCCGCCTTTGGCCCCTCTTGTATAGCTCTTTTATTTCCCAAGTGACCACGGGCTGTGAACTTGCATTTATTTTCAAAGGTGCTTTTAGCGTTCGTGAATAGGAAGGAGTTGATCCTTTCTTATCATAGTCATGATGAGCGAAACACCAAGATGGCTTAATTGGGTACCACGCGTCCCTCTCAAATATGACGGTCATGAAATCACTTGGCGATACTGTGGGCCCGGGTCCTAGATGTTCTTGGCACTTCGCTTCTCAGGGATATGAAGGAGCTGCTCCTTGTGCTTCAAATTCGCAATGGGCGAAAAAGCGAGGAGCCTAATTGTGCACTAGGTGTCCCCTTTGGATGGATGGCTGAGACTGCTCCATGATATTGTGGGCCCGACTTTGGGTGCTTTCGCTGCTTCGGGGTTCGGGGCTTCGAGATGTAGAACGACATGGAACCCTCACCCTTTGAACTCTTGAATGACGAAATGCTGACGTGACTAGATCTCGCGCCACGCGTCCTTTGGACGAACGACTGCTATCGTTTTCTGCATGCAATATGGGCACTGTCCATCGCGCTAATCTCGAAGCAACTCTGCTAAACGAGATTTCTCGTCAAGAGTTGATTGCTCCTATGGATGAGTCTGGATCATCGATAATATGATTTTTCCCGCTTACTTTCTTGGAAGCTTGAAACACGATTGGGTGCTTCTTGTGCAACTTGCAGACCTGAATACTCTTGTGCCCAGTACAAGAATTCTTACTAACACTGCTATGGTCTTGAAGATGCTACTTGGGAGCATGAATATGTCATGTGGGAAAAATACCTGTGACTTTTTGAATAATTTTACAATTTTTATTTTTCAGTTATGTATATGCTATTGACAATAGTGCCAAAATAAGGGGGAGGGGAATGTTGTTGGCACAGGTGTAGAACCAGGGTTCAAAGCTACAAAAGCGCACCAACAAAACCCTAAATACCAACCCTTTCAGCAACACCTGTGAAGCAAATGAAGTCTCACCAGAGGTAGAGGCAGGGGTGGTTGTAGGACTCTAGTGTCTTCAACCTTAGCTAGGAAACAGATATGTGATTGTAACACCTTGACAAAGCACTTATCAATATAGTTCATCAATGTTTAACCAATATCTACTTTGCAGTTAAAACCCTAATTACAGAACATCGTATTATTCAACCAGATCTAACATCTAGCAGCACTTAGCATGACGAAATAGATCAGATTTAACAGATTCAAGCACTAAGCACATTCACACAGGTTAGATCCAACATTTACTCTCACTATTAAGCACAAAGAAACAACAAATATACCTATCATTCATCTATATCAAAGCACTAAGCAAGTAAATACATAAATACATTAACACATCGCACAAAGCATTCACAACACAAGATGTATGTGATTCACCCCCACCCTGGGGCTACGTCCACCAACTCTTCGTCTTCTTTATTAGATTTCTTCAATATTCTTAGATTCACAGAGCGTTTAGATCAACTTCATAGAGGATAGGAGATTTGCACACTCTTTGCTAGATCCTCCTTCCCCAATCTAGGTTATAGCACAAAGACTACATACAGTTCCTTATAGTCACTTGCACTTAGCCTTGCAAACATACACAAAGCACTTACAATTGTTACTTTCACTCAACACCACTTACAACTGACTTGTCATTCACACTTAGTCATTCATGTCTCTATATCCTCACTACATTTCCTAGCATCTATTTATACATTACAAAATCAGGCCTAAACATGGGTAAACCCATGGGCCGACATCCCCATACCTATTACATAATCCCAAATCCTAAAAATCCCTAAAAGGGGGCTGAGATCCCGCGATCTTCGCTTCTCCTTACGTGCTGCCTTCGACAGCCTGTCGAAGTCCCAAAAATAGGTCACACATGACCAAGGATCCTCAAAACTTGGTCAAGGGACAATAGGACCCCAACACTCACCTGTGACTCATCCCGAGTCACTCTAATTTCGATAATTCTGCCTCAAAATCCTCGAGCATGGCTCTAGCTACTTCGACTTGTTGTTGTGCCATCGCCTCCTATTCAATGAAATCTTGGAGAACAACTTTGTTGACAGGTCCCTCTAGGCACTATTCTGCTGTAGTGACGACTTGCTCTAGTTCTTCTCCTCGACCTTCAATCTCTACGAACAGTTCACAAGCCTCATCTTGTATAGGTTGGAGCCTCTAAGTCACTTCCATGAATTTTCTTTGAATGTGTGGACCTACTATTGAGCAGTGCACTGCTCTTGTGATCACTTCATTCTTTCAACAAATGATAGGGGCTTCAACTGCGCTTGTATTGTTTCTTCTTGATACTTCGCCCCTTGGAGATGTGACTCCAGTGTCTTTAGTTCTGGATTCTCAGTGAGTCGCTCATACGTTTGGGCATTGTGATCACTCGGTTGTTTACATTCTAAGGCGAGGTCCTTAATTCTTTCACCCGTGCCTCGAGCAGTTGCTTCCCTTTGATACCTCACATCCTACGGGGTGTCGAGCACTATCTAGATCTCTAAGTCTGTTATTCTTTGTTGTATATGTTCAATAGCTTCTGCGAGATGGTCTACTTGAGGAATGACTCGGTATTCTACCTTTGGCTCTAAGCCTGTCATAGAGTGAAGTGCTTTGTTTACTACTTCTTGCACTTCGAGTTTCTCTGCGAGCAACTTTCTTTTTCCTATTGAATCTATGCTTTATACTCTTCAAAATTTGTCTGGAGTGCAACCTTCTCCTGCTTGGCTTCTTGTTTCTGCAATATTTCCTATGAGGCGTTGTTCACATCTGCGATGATGAAGTAAAAATCATTGACAGTGAGCATAGTCTGCATCTTGGTCAAAGTGTCTCTTGATTTCTTCTGGGAAGAAGGTTTCTCAGGAGAAACCTTCCTCTTCTTCAAGGGATCAACCTCATCTCTAGGTGGTGTTACTTTGCCTTGCTTTTGCACATCTTCTTTTCCATTTATTTATTCTACTTTGTCATCACCCCCTCGGTCAGGTGATATGGAAGTGGTCTTCTCTGATACGTTGCTTAAGTCTTAGACTTCTTCAATCTTCTTCTTTCCGCTGGGTCCAGGTGTGTCATGTTCCTTGTGAGCGGCCTCCAATCTATCAATTTCGGGGTCAAACATCTCTACAAGGTCAACAGGGATAAGGAGGTATGTTGACCAGTCCTTGGTGATCGTTTCAAGGTCCTCTTCCATGAGCTTGTAGTATGACTGAAGCTCCTCCTTATGTTCATCTGTTCGCGCAGTAATATAGATGAAATGTCAATCTGCGTGAAACTTCATGAGGGGTCTGAACTGCTGTAGGGTGTTTGATGTCATGCGAGGTTCATCTTCGATGGATGTCTTCAACTGGAGATAATATGTATGAAAAAATGCATTCGACTGCCACTATTTTCCCATGTCACTCAAGCACCTTCCGACATCTCCCAAGCAATAAACATGATGAGGATCAAGAGCCAACTAAAGTGGAACTTGTAGCCCTGATCCTGTGCTTCGCGACAGTCTAATTCTAGATGATTAACTAGGTACTTCACCCAGTTCATCTGTAGGCCTTCTACACATTTCCCCACGAGGTCAACGACAAAGTCTGTGACTTGCGTGGGTTTGTTCTTTCTCACAATCTTTCCTGTGATTAATTGGCATGCTAGGTGCATTGCGCCATTTTGGATGGAAGCTACCTTTTATCCTCGCGTCCCCTTCTCAACATTGCCATAGGTATCCTTGATCTTCTGTGCTAATGCGCGATCAATGGATTTTCCTGGATAGAAGTCCTATGGGTCAGGTCCTTGCATACTCAATCCGGTGATCCTATGGATCAACGTTGGATTTATTGTGATATGACCATCTAGCCATAAGTAGCCACCATGGTAACATGAAATTAGGAGCTTGACACATGCGTTAACTTCCTTTTGCCTTCCAAAGTGTGGGATTTTCATTACATTCAATGGGGTGGACTGTGCGAGGTTCATCGTCCATGGCTGGGGGATTATTTCTGAGTTCTTCCTCTTCTTCCTAGTCAAGTATTTATGCGAGGCGAGCAGACTATGGTTATTGCGGTCTCCTAGGTTGAAGTTGTTGAACTTCAATGTTGCGATCTTGTTCTGTTGTGCTTGAACTATGTGTATCCCCTTTAGGAGGTATGTGGTAACCATGGTGTACTCAGAATCTCTCGGCACACTATCACGACTTACTGCATCAGCCAGAGGCGGGATGTAGTTGGGAAATATGGTCGGGATCAACTTCACATTTTCTAGGTCATCTCTGTGCTTGGTTCTCCTTTCTGTGACGACTCGAGATGGCCTAGATCCGTGAGTGGTCGACAAAGAGGCTTGCACTCCTCTCATCGATGATGCTTGAATACTTGTAGAAATTACTTTCTCGGCCATGAGATCAATGAGAAATTCTTCGACGATTTTCTTCGTGATGCTGAGCTTGTCCGACATACACGCTTGGATCAGATGGATGAATGAATGTGTAAAACAATACAAATGATGTTGATCTTACTAATCACAATGCGGTAGCAATGATTTCTCTCTGATACAATTCGCAAAAGTGTTCTCAGTGCAACAGTCGACGAAATAAGTAGGCAATAATGTAACAGATCTCTCCAACGGGTGAGAAGCCTTCATTAATTCAGTTCTTCCCATTATGGCATAGTCCCAATGATCTGATGATGGGATTTACGACCATAAATGTCATTCTAACCGTTCGTGGTGTTGGTCTAATAGTTATACTATTCCCAATGGCTATATTGCTTCACCATGGCAAAGTTCCATGTGATGTTGTTCTAATATCCGGTGAAGTTCTAGTTTTACAAATTTTCCTTCTGAGAAGTTCCCTCTGGAACCTTTTGTAACTTTTCAATCTTTGTTCTCTTCTTGTTGAGCTTTCGAGCCTTCTTTCTGGTGAGCTTTGTCTCGTTATTCCTCTTTCTATTCTGATTCTTGTCTTCTTTTGGCATAGTAACTTCGTGTTGTTGATATTCCTTCGTAGGGTGCATAGGTAATACTTTTTTTTTATCTAGGGTAGGTGCTTCATTATTTTGTAGGTCTTCTTGGGTCCTTTCAACTTTGGTATCCAATTTAAATAGCTTCGATCTATTCTCCCATTCCTCAATCAAGTGCATGATCCTCCTAGTCATGAAATATTTTAATTCTTTCTTTTTCTACTCTAAGACTTCTTCTTACTTCCTTCTAGTCTCATCCTTCTCAATACATGGTTTTCCTAGTAACATAGTGAATGGAGTGTTGTTCTCAATAAATTTAACAACCTCGAAATATTCCTCTGTCGAAGTTCCATGATCACTCATAGATATCTGGGTAAGTCTTCCACATAGGGTTATCAGTTTTCCTCTAAACAATCCTATTTCTTCCAATGAATGAATCATAGCACTCTTTCCTATAGCTTCCCAAGTTCTTTCTATCATGACATTCACCTGTTTTTCTTCATCCAGAACACAATCAATGTCGAAGTGTCCTATTCTTACTTCTATTTTCTCTTTCTCTTTTAAGATATTTGATAGATTAGTATCTCAGTGGTCATTCAGGGTGTCTTTCATCTGTAATAGTATAGTCTTTGATTCCTTCTAGGATTCTACCAAGGTTTGAATTTATTGACCTTCTCAGAGTCTACTTGTTCCATATTCATTTTTTCAAGATTAGCAATCATTCTAGGGAAATCCAAAACTTCATGTTCGATGGATTGACAACAAAAACAACTAGGTCTTCTACTAGGACATTCCTTATCGAGATGACCCAGTCTTCTGCAACTATAACTAAGGGTTAATCCTCTCTTTCTCTTAAATGATCCCTAGCCTTTCCTTTACTGTGCACTAGGACCATAGTGGTTAACCTGCAAAAAATTATTTCTCAGATCCTGCATCCATTTGTTAGTCCAAACATTCTTTCTATGCATAGGTATACCATATCTTTCACTATTCTTATAAGATCTATTCATATCAAATATTCTTTCATCTAACTGTGCACTACTTTTCAAGCTAGGACAAAATTTATCAAACATACTCAGATTCATACTTTAGAAACAAAAATTTCCACTAATCTTACCTTTAACAAACCACAAAGCTTACAAATCTTACCTCTTTTCTTCAGATCAGACTTCTTTTCTTAGCACAAGTCTTTCATAGATGAAGTAGAATGTTGCGCACTAGGGAAAAAGATCTACGCACAGAGATTTCACAGTTTCATGTCAGATCTTCGCATAGAGCTTCTTTTTCCTTAGTTCCCAGCAATCACAGTTTCAGTTCAGATCTTCACACAAAGCTCCTTTTTCCTCAGTTCGTAACAATCACAGTTTCTGTTCAGATCTTTGCACAAATCTCCTTTTTCCTCAGTTCCAAGCAATCACAGTTTATGTTCAGATCTTCGCACAAAGCTCCTTTTTCCTCAATTCCTAGCAATCACAGTTTCAGGTCCTGACAACAGAACCATTTGTTGGCACAGGGGCAGACCCAGGGTTCAACGCTACAAAAATGCACCAACAAAACCCTAAATACTGACCGTTTCAGCAACACCTGCAAAGCAGATGAAGTCTCACCCGAGGTAGAGGCAAGGGTGGTTGCAGGACTCCAGTGTTTGCAACATTAGATGGGACACAGATCTATGATTGTAACACCTTGACAAAGCACTTAGCAATATAGTTCATCAATGTTTAACCAATATCTACTTCGCAAGTAAAAACCTAATTATAGAACATCGCAGTATTCAACCAGATCTAGCATCTAGCAACCCTAAATGTAATACACTATTTTTGAGTCGCCATATTAAATAATGTATTTTGTTTATTTGATGAAAGGCCAAAGTACCTAAACAATTAAAAGAGGCCAGATTTTCTAGGAAATGTAATGCTTTGATTATTATCAAAAATAAAATACATTGTTGGCTTCTAGAAAGACAAATACAAGAGTTTTAGGGGGCTATGATTCCACGAGAGAGGAGGCTTGAGGGGATAAGTATTTTTATTATATTTTATTTGCCCATGACTATTTTGATTGAGAGAATCAATTACATGAGCTTCTTGGGGAATTCCATGTGGTTCTTGATTTGCATGTAAATATATAAACACCTCTTGTGGGTTGTTTGGGGGTTCTTATCCATGGTTCTTCTCCATTGTTCTTATCTATTCACTCTTCATTCATTGTTTCCCTTCGTTCTTGTTCTTGTATTGGACCTGGGGGAGAATTGTTGAGGAAGAAGCCATCGTATGTTGGATGTAGTAATGAGTAGTGTATTTCATCCATGAAATCCATGCCTGGATGTCTGAGTTGCATTGGCATGTGTTAAGTTTTATTCACAACTATGAGTCTTGGAAGTTACCAGCATGGATATTCTTGACTAGATGCACTAGATCCATGGAAGGAGGTGGATAGCATGAGGAACTGTGTGGCAGATAAGTGGCTCCATTCCATTGGGTTATGCAAGTTGGAGAGAAGAGAGATGATGTACTTTGGATTGTTGTGTGTTGATAAATCTATGAGAGCTTAAGTGTTGATTGGTTTGGTAAGATGAGTGACACTCTGACACCTCCCTTGTGGATTCATAGAACTAGATTGGGGGTGACATTGTTGTTAATAGTTGTAACAACAATGTCTACAGTTTGGGGGGACGCCATTGGTTTGCAACCATTTGGTGCTTTGTTTTATTAAAGATAAGTGCTCTATGACATGGTTTCCATTACTTGTATATTGATTTGCACTCTGTATTAATTATTTTCTCTGAATGCCATGTCAATATTATGAATGTTTATTAGATATGGTTGTGCATGGTATGATCAATCTTCTTAAAGAATTCATATTGATTCTTCTTAAATGCATGTTATGTTATCTTATCTCCTACATGCGTTCTTAAATTAATTTTATTACCATAGATTGATTTTAAGACTTGAGATGAGTCTTGTTATTTTGGGGACCCGTCCTGTGGGAAGTTGGATTTGTTACATTTTGGTTTCATACATTTCTTGGAGAGTGTCCTTGGAGTAGCATGGACCAGCCCGATGGTTGGGTATGTTACATGAGCCTAGAAAACAAATCCAACCACATGGAGTTGGAAAATGAAAGGTTTCTTCCCATACCATCGTTAGAATGGAGTCATGGAAGGAATAGCTAGAGTCGAGATGTGATTCATTATATAATTGGAACAATGTACTTCTTCAGCCAAGAAGTGAGGAGGTGGGTCTTTATCCTACAAAAGACATCCATTTTGCTGATGTCTGTGAGGAACCAACTATTTCCAGTCAATACCAGAATGGAGTAGGTATTCTTCAAAGGGTCGATTGACATACTCACCACCATTTTCTAATCTCAAGAAAATAATGGGTCGATCAAATTGCTTTTTAACAAAGACCCATAATTATTTGAGCTTCTCAAAGATAATTTTTTTATTCTTTAGGAAAAAGACTCATGTGAAATGAGAGAAATCATCAATCAAAGTAAAAATGTACCTTGCACGTGCCAGTGAAGGTTAAGTCATAGAACAAACATCACTGTGAACTAGTTCTAGTAGGTTTTGTGCTCGCCACACTTGTTTAGATTCGAAAGGTTCCTGATGATGCTTCTCAAGTACGGAACCCTTACATACACCTTCATGAGGAAACACATTTGATAAACCAACAACCATGTTCTGTGTTGCTCGTGTTTGCAAACTTTGGAAATTCAGATGTCTCATTTATTCATGACAAATTTGACTTCTCTCATCAGTTTGATAAATAAGTGCAGTCGGTTCAGATTCAGGTTGAGTTGAGTCATGAAACTTGTACAATTTGTCTATCGGGTCTAGGAGTCCATCAATGAAAATCAAATTCACTTTCTTCAAATCTCGAACATAGAACCAATCTAGCAAAATTTCACAATCTTATCGGTCTGAGTCAATTGAGTAACAAGAAATAGATTGAGACTAATATTTAGCACATGATAGATGTCGATAATTTTACCATGCCAACAGTTTCCATCACCCTGACCAACAACATCCAAAGAAAAATAATCAGCAACATAGATTCTACTTTCTTCAGTTCTTTTCAGACTTGTGAATAAAGTGGCATATTTCACCATATGATGAGTGAACCCAGAGTTAGAAACCCATTCATTTTGTATAGTGTGAGACATCAATGCCTAAGAAGTTCCGGCCTAGAAGGTGAAATTGTGAGTGGGTCGGAGAACAGTCGACACATCTCCTTCAAGTATCTTAACCTTCTCCTCTAAATCCTCTTTCTTATTGAATCATTTCTTCTCGACATGTCCAATATTTCAACAGTACTGACATGTATTCATATTTTTAATTCGTTGTGGTTTTCTATGGGGTCCCTGATCAGTATATATAGGTTTCTATGTAGAATCATTAGTATGCACTCTATTCCTGGAATCCATATTTCCCTTATCCTTGAGCAAGTGGGGCCGGTGCTTACCACCAATATTTCCTTCTTCAAGAAATCAAAATTTTACAAAAACATCAACGAAGTATTCCTTACCATCCTGCTTGTGTGCATGCGAGTTGGTGTGGAAGGCTGATACAAAAACATAAAATGGTGTTCTCAAATTTATTAGGACCAACTCAATGATTTTTCCATCATTCTTGTAGTTTTCTCTGCATTCGCTTAACTTCAATTAGAGTTCCTTAACACATGCTAATTAGTCCAACATTCTTTCAAAGGAATGAGGATTGAGAGAGATCAAGTCTTTCTCCAACTGCATGACGTGACTTTTGTCGACTCGGTCGAACAAGGCCTTCATCTTCTTCTAGACTAGATGTCGACAGTCAAGTCCATTGAGATGAAAACAAATTTCCCATGAGAGGTAGATCATGATGAACCCTATAGCCTCATCCTTCTTTCCATCAATATAATTTTTTTTCCAAAGCATCTGTCAGATCCTGGATTGCGACCTTGGTATACTTCCACAATCCCTTACTTTTCAACAGAGTTTCCATATTTGGAGCCCATACTGCATAATTTGATCCGTTCAGAACTATATGATCGATCTTTGAAGCCATCTTCAATATCTAGTCAGACTTGTTTTGTTTCATTAAGTTCCAATCAACACACCACTAGCCCAGAGTCAATCACAGAATGGGTCTGACTCAGTAAGGTTTGTAGATAACTGTTGTAGGAAAATCTGCCTGCAGACAAGTAGATCGACCTCTAGAGCTTGACCTTAAACCTAGACAGAAAAATGCTTAACGTGGACACTGAATTCCTTTCAAATCTATCTAAACTAGTACATGAGAAGGAAGGATGATAGAAGTACCTGTTATCGACGTTTGTCCCTACACGCTCCGAGTTGCGCTCCAATCCTTTGCTCCTTGCTGAGTTCTACGGACAAAGAAAGATATAACTACTTCCTACTCTATTGATATTAGCTTGAAATCAGATCTATCATTAAACGATAAGTTCATGTAACATCAGACACAAACTAGAAAGAAACAGGCCAAGCGTGTCATATTGATGAGAATAACGACAACAGTACTTACAATCGTAGATGTGAATGCGACAGCTTCGTCAAGTCCTCTTCGTCTAACCCTTGCCTGAAAGATCCAAGACCTGGATGACAACAGCTTCACTGATCAATCTCCTTTGGCTGACTGTAAGTTTCCTCCAAGATCATAAGTTTCACATGTCCAATTCTTCCCCCTTTCCACCATCATAGAGCCTACTTATATAGGTTGGGAGGAGCCTAACCTCTTGAGTTATGTTTAGAACCAGTTGGGAACCTTCTCCATAGATCAGGGATTTGTTGATGAGAACAAGAATTCAATCACAACAGCCTCCTAATCTCAAATGTTCCTTCCCTTATTCTTCTCAATGGGCTAACAACTGACCCAGAATAGGGAGCACTCCTTCAGAAGGGTTCTCAGAGCGTTGTAGCGCTCTTGGCAGGCCTTAGGGAAGCTCCAACACTCTTAATATGAGCAGCGCTCCTCCAAAAGGGTCTAGGGAGCATTATAACGCTTCCTAAGACATTATAGGGGAGCGCCAACGCTTCTGCAGCTGCATTAGGGGAGCATTCCTTCTCCAAACCTCAGTTTCAGAGCTCCTTTCTGGTGTCAAGATTCTTCTGATCCCAGTGAACCAGTTCTCTTTCTTCAAATGAGTCATGTGATGTGCCATAAGTGTTTCCTTAGTGTCGTTATCACGGTATCATGTTTGAACTTCGTTTGCGACACCGGTGATCAACTTGTGACACTTGCGAAAGTTGATAGGGAAGATGCGACACTTACGACAGTTGATAGGGACAATGTGACACTTACCCATCTGAACAATTTTGACGTGTAACAGAATGCCCCCCAAAGTATGAAGTCAGAAGATGTGAACTGATGACTGAAATGATTTGTAGACGTTTAAGAAAGGGTATAGACTCGGAGAACCTGATGAAAGTTGCACACAAACATCCAACAAATATCATGACATGTTTCAAAACCCAAGGCAGGCATACCTATGCTTGGATGAATCAAGACTCAATAGGATATGGCCACCATAAAATACACTGCGGATCCATAATTGTATTGATAAAAAATGGTATAGCCACTGAGAATACACTGTGGATCTATACTCGCATGACATGAACCGATCGTAGCCACGAAGAATACACAGTGGATCTACGAGATGATAAGACATAGCCACGACCAATACAAAGTGGATCTATGTAACAGTATATGTGTTCTTAGTCCATAACTCCTTCGCAACCTGGGCGAGGCATATATCAAAGTGAATTACTCAACCCAGGTTCTTCATACCAATCCCAACATGGTACGAATCTGACCATGTGAATAGAGGTTTTGGTGTCGAACATGGCAGAAACCACTTGATTACCGGTCGATGAGGTAAACCGTTAACAAGTGCGAGGGAGTTCACCATTAATGTCAATGATTCCCAAGGTACCGTAGTACATTCCATCGAATGTGAATGGATGAGCTGAAGTCGAACATTCGTGGAATCATTCGATCAGGGGTCAATGATGTAAACCCACTGTCGAATGTGAGGAGGCTTGCCATTGAGGCATGCAGGTCCCAAAGTACTAAATGGTTTCTAAGCCTAATTCCTGGATAATGTGTTGAAGTCGACAGGAATAGACTCGTC
>SNQJ01S0220059.1:0-15161 GCA_010110895.2 Picea sitchensis
AATTGGATCTGCTGCATTAGCTTCTTTTCTTTTATTCAGTGCCTATATGGATGAAGTACCATCTTATGCTCATCAAACTTTCAACCAGGTTGATATAGCTATTCCAGGGGTGTTCCTTGGAGGTCTATTGGGATCGATGCTAATTTTCCTATTCAGTGCATGGGCATGTTCGACAGTTGGTCGAACAACCCAGGAAGTTGTTAAGGAAGTGTGGAGGCAATTTATAGATCGACCTGGCATAATGACGTATCAAGAGAAAACAGATTATGCACGTTGTGTTGCAATAGTAGCATCTACTTCACTCCGGGAGATGATAAAGCCTGGTGATTTAGTAGTTATATCTCCTATTTTCATTGGTGTCTCATTTAAGATTCTGGGACAGTATCGACTCCTGAGCAAAACGAAGAAGATGCATCCGAAATTCTACGCCCATGATTTCATTGATTGTTTTTTTTTACAAGATACACTTGGATCTGATAAAGATGGCGATGATCTTGACTAAAACTATTATGTATGGTTGTTAAGATTCCATGCATGATTTTTTAGATTTCCACTAATCCTCTCCTTCAACCTTATATTTTTGCAGTGATCTAGCAGTTGGACATGCGATTGAAGGTAGGAACACAGGCTCAGGCTCAATCTACACGTTGCAGAGATTGGATCAGGTCCGACTGTGTTGTTACTGCATGGATTTCTAGAGATGTGGTTTCATGCAATTTCTCCTGACTTTCAAGGCTATGGACTCTCTGATCAACCCTCTGAACCAGAGAAAGCTGCATATTATGACCTTGTTGAAGACATGGCTGGCCTTCTTGATGCCCTGAGTATTGAGAAAGGGTTTGTTGTGAGGAAGGATTTTGGAGCAGCTATTGTTTACTATTTTGATCTCTGTCATTCACATCGAGTGAAAGGAATTGTAACATTGGGTGTACCTTACATCAAAACTTGTGAATTCGCTAGAAGTAGTCTTGATCCAGTTGCTGCATCCATGACAGAAGAGAGATCCATCACCTACTGCTAATGATCGAGAGATAAATCATTGATCTCCATGCCGCCAAATTTATTCACAGGATCAGAAAAGCACCTGGCCTTACAAGTTGTGGCGTCGATTACAATGTATAACATCAACATGCGGGGATTGGTCTTCTGGCTTGATTGTGTTTAGCATAGCAGTTTCAGTGAAGATGAATGTGCTTTTATATGCAAAACCTTTGTTATTATTTGATGATGAAGGGAATGAGTATAAGGGGAGTAATTTTTGCCTTGTCTGTTGCAGCATTAGTGCAGATGGTGTAGGCATGGAGGCATTTTTCCAACTGTGGGTTTGCAAATGTAGAGTACACGTACATGGATTTTATATAGAAACTTTTCTCCAATGTTTTCTTTGACAATTCAAGGTCTTATACTTTAGAAGCAGAGCATATCACAACTGTCATGTTCGTGGGAAACTTCATTGGCATCATATGTGCCCAGTCATTGCACTACCAGTTTTACTCTTGGTACTTCTATAGCTTGCCATTTCTTTCATGGAAGGTACCCTTTCCAACTCCTTGGAGGTTACTTTTATTTGCAGGGGTGGAAGTTTGCTGGAACATATATCCTTCAACTGTCGCTCCGTCTTTTATATTGCTCATCTTCCATTCAATAAATTTGTGGGGAATCTGGATTGCACCCTCAGAAACCCTTGGAAGACTGTGTTGCAGCCGATTCCCAGACGCACCAGTAATAGTGGTAGAGGTAAAACATTGCTTGTCTCTCTGCTTGTTTAAATAAGAGTTGAATCTAGTTGCATGATTTGATTTCATTCATCCCAGTTGGGAAGGATTAGTGATGCCTTTGCTACTCGAAAGGCACATTGTGGCAGATCACCCAAGGAGATGCATGCGATGACATATTATTCATCAACCAATAGATTGATATTTAAACTTTATGGTTTTGATTTGCAGTTTATTATTCTCGCGTGAATGAAAGATTTTGTTGAAGTGTCCCTTGGTGCAGGAAATGGTTCTAAAACTGTGAGTATGACTAGTTTCCAAGCGACCATTGTCAAGAAGGAGAATATAGTGGGTTGCTCATGATGGAAGACATTTTTTTGTCCCTCTACCCTTTGAGCTTTCGGAAAAGTGACTATCAACTTGTGGAGATAGAGCAGATTCATCTTCTCATTTGCAACAATTTTTGAACCTAAAATTCTTATTTACTTGGATTGCACATAAATTGAAAATTGCGAAATAAAAAAAACTTATGTATGGTGATTGAAATTTTTTACTTCGATTTTGTGTGATCAATTTAAAAACAAATCAACAAATATAAAAATTTGCTTGCTTGACTTTATTTTGCATACAAACTTGTCTTGGCATTGGCAATTTCACAAGCGATGAAATGCAAATTAGTTAGGGGTTTTCCATGCTATGCGCAGGATTCATTCGGATGGGTCAGATGCTCTTGACATCCTGTTCATTAACATATTTTCATTCTCTATTCTTTATATGTTTTTTTATTATTATGAGTTAAAATCAAAAGTATAAAAATAAAAAACATTGTCAAAAATTGCAAATGGACATCTATTTCCTAAAAACAATAATCAAAATATGTTTTTACGCTTAATGTTAATTCGTTTTCTTGAGTCACTTCACAAAGTAGTCAATAACGAACCTAAGCGTGAAGGTAACAGGTACAAACACACATTTTATTTTTCCTTTGCCGCATTCATATTTCTTCCTGCATGTTATGTTTTCTTTTTCGAACCTCTCACACGTCTTCTTGCAGAATTAATACTCACATTTTTTTCAGGTTTGAAGGCGATTGCTTCTACTGCTGTGGTGATTTTTCAAGAATCACACAACTTTTGATAAACATTCTTTGATAGACCGCTTGAAGGCGTTGTTACTCATCATAAACATCATAAACGCTTGCTGTCACACAATTTTTTTTTACGCATCCTGATGTTTCTTGTTACACGACACACATTCCCAAAAACACCATTTTGCGTTATGACTTCTTGCCTCGCATTACTCATTCAAAGAAAAATGGTCATCCATGTCTTGAAGCCCATTTTCCATTGCCTTATCCTCCATGACTTCATGCATGCCTGCCTTTCTGAGTTGCATACATTCCTTTATCCTTTTTCAGTTCATTTTTGCCTTCTTTTTCCCTTCCAGTTTGCCTTACAAATAAAACCATTCAACTCCCTTTCCCTGACTACATTGCCTTGCCATAAACACTATTACTACTGAGATATTTCCATTTATAGTCCTACCAAATATTTTTTTACAAACTCGCGTTGACTGATGTGGGATTCCTTAAGGCCCACCTTTCAACAAGTATTGCCCCATCGACCTCAACACCTTATCTGGGATATAGACTAGAGTCCATTTTGAGTACCTGGAGGCTTGCATCCTTAATGGCAAGTTCTCTCGCTGACAATCATGGGAATACATCAATGTCCCTTGATCGTCATATCTTGCAAGTGGCTCGACATCAGCTCATTCATTCGCACTTTTTCAAATGTACTCGGGTACCTTGGCACTCATTGAAATCAATGGTGAGTTGCCTCACATTGGTTAATGAAATTCATCATTGGTCGGTAATCCAATGACTTTTTTTCATGCTCGACCTCGACACATTCATTCGCATGATTAGAATTGTACCATCAGGTTTCGCAGTGGGTGAAGACTATACACTTTTCATGACTCTATCAGCAATTATAGTAGCATGACTACCACTCTCTGAGAGTACTACAGTTCCACTTTCATACTTTCTCTTTTCCATGGTGCATTCAGTAGCAGTTCAAATCCCTCCACTTCACATTCTATGATCCAGCAGACAACAGTCACAGCTACAGCAACAGTCACTTTCCATATGATCTTACAGTAGTGACATCTTCCATGATCTAGCAGCCGCATCATCCATATTCCTATTGCATAGTTCATCAACATTTTGGGTAAGTGGAGGTGTGTTATTTTCTACACTTTAATCATGTAATTCCTGAAACTGCTAGCAATGAATAATTTGGAAAACTCCCTCATTCATTTCCCTTTCCTCTTTCACTTTTATGACTTCTGACATGTTGCATGAGGACATGCAACAAGTTCAGTTGGGGGGTAGGGGACATTATTCACTATCATCACTCCATTTTTCCATGACCATCATTCCATTTTTTCGTCTCATTTACCAGTTATGAACATGTCTTTTCCAACATTTCTTTTCCAACGATACTCTGTTGCACTTTACTTCATAAGCAATGATATACATATTGGCATGATTCACACATAAACAAAAACAAAAAAAAGGGGCTTTTTTATACTAAGTGATGTTTTCCTTATGCACATTGATAGCATACATTTTCCAGTAAAAATATGGGCAAATTATTATCATAACAACAAGAGAACAAATAACAAAATGAATGTTTTTAACACAAGAACCAACATTATTTATATTCATGGTTGTCACAAAAGAACCAACCATAAGAAAATATCAGCTGTTACTTATGTAAAACCCATCCTGGAAACATTCATTATCATCACCCAAAGCCAACATTCAGATGCCAAAATTTCTTGAGAAGATCCATGCATGGTTGCATGAGGACATGCAACAAGTTAAGTTGCGGGGTATGTTGGGGCTCAGAAATGTCCTATTCTCATCCACCTTTCCCTTCATCATTCTTCACATTTCATCGCCCCATTAACCTTTCATGATATAATTTTCATAAATATACTTGGGTTTCACCTTATTGTTCTCCACTTTATTCATTTTAGTATTTAAAAGGAATTTGTGATTAAATGTTAGAAAATCAACATGTTTTCATATATATCTCAAATATGTGTGAGCTTTGTAATGTGTAGGTAATGGCCAGGAATATATGAAGGATCAATTCAAAGGACTTCTCGAATACTTCCTCCACCATTTCAATATTTGAGGAGATAATTCAAGCCTATTGCAAGGAGAAGATCATGGAGATTTGGTTGGAATATCTTATCTAAGATATATAAGAGATATGTGTGAGGATTTAAAGGGATTATATTTTGTAATAATGGAAAATAGGTTGAGAGAGAATAGTGGATCTATAATAATAATGAGATGGTTATCTTATCTTCAAGGCTCTCATGTATAAAGAGGTGCTCTCTCTTCATGAGAATTCAATTGGGATGTAATTAAAATTAGAGTAGTCATTAGGATTCAAAGAAGGGATTCTTAGCCTTGATTCATACTCTTTCATTGTTATGATTTCATGATTTTCATTTGATTATTGCTATGTAATTCAAGATATCTTTATTGTGTGAGCTTACATATGTTATTTGTCGTTAACTCTTCACATGTTGTATTGTTTTTCCTTTATGCAATTTCCTACTTTCCTAAGATTAATGTTTCCTCCTTTCCTAGATTAGTTTCATTTCATCAATTTAAATTTGATTACTTCTACTTCAGTCCTAAATATATAGTGCATATGTGTAGTAAGTCTATGAATCTCGGATTGATAAATTAAATGGTTGGGAAATTACTAAAACGGAATTAAACGACAATATTACCGCCTAACAACCACTGTGGAGACTCATGGCCCAGTAGTTTAGATTGTAAATCTTTTTTTATATTTCTTCTTATTTGAATATATTGTATATTTGAGGATCAAGGTTTACTTAATGATTTATGGATCCCTAAGCGATAGAGGATCTGTTATATTTTGCCCATAGGTCATTGTTTATATTCAAGTACTTGTTGATTCATTAAATTGAGGATATTTGTTTAGTGACGATTATCTTATGTTTTATTCTTCATTTTCCACCCTATAGGCATATAATATTGACTACATTTGAGCAACTTTGGGTACCTTGATGAGTAGAGATGTTTGTGACTCCATTTGTTGCCCATTGGTGTATCCTATTGATGCAGTTGTTTCCCTCTCCCTTTCTTTCTCTATCTTCTTGATCCACCTATTCAATACAAAAATTATCTTTACATTCTAATGGGTGATGAGCTTACACTTTAGCGATTAGAAGTGTGACTTTAAGTGCTAACACATCCTGCTCGACCCTTCTTGCGATTTAGACCCATCAAAGTAAAAGGTCCAAAATTGTGAGAGGAAATCATCAGCTTCTCCTTGCCTACTAACTTCTTCCTCTCCGCCTATTTTCTCTATGGTTTCCAATAAAGGTTCTTGTGAGGGGGTTTCTTCAGCTGTACCATGAGATTTACTTGAAAGGTCATTTGAGGAGTTTGAGTAAAATTTACATCCTTATAGAGAAGTTGTCGAGAAATTAGAATTGTAGGGTAGTTACCTAGCACTTGGGGAAATGCAGCCGATGAGGGAACCATTGAGGGGCTTCCTAAACCAGTGTGATATTTTTTTTTTTTGAGATACATTTCCCTATTGATCCCTAGCATGTTTGTGTGTCCCTTTAATGGAAATTAGAGGTGAGCCCAATTCGTTCCTAAAATATCATTCAATTTTGGACCATATCTCGACTAGATCAGGTAGACCATAAGCTTCTGGGGTATCCACTACAATGATGTCAATCCACTTGGAAATTTTTTGGGTGTGTAGCCATTCTCATCATGACATCCTTAAGTTCCCAAATAATGTTTACCTAGGATATCTGAATTTATTATAGTAGTGTTTGTCACTTTTTGAGTGGGGGCTGCATTTCTTCTTCATAGGATAGATAATGGCATGGTTAAGGGGATTTCCCTGAGTCAACTAAACAATTATGGGGGTTTATATTGAAGACTTCAAACATTAAAAAGAAAGGAATGAATTGGGACAAAGAGTTCCCTTCTTATCTTTGGAGAAAGTGTTCACATTTGGTTTATTTTTTAGATCTTTGGTGGATGGGTTTTCCCCTTGCTTAATTCATTACTTGTTATAGGAGTTTCTACTAACTTTAGGTCTTGTAACAGAAAGTCATTTTGATGGGGAATTCTACACATGTCTATGACTTATACATTTGCTTTCAATATTTTTAAAATCTTCTACTATGTTTGTAGTCTATCTTGGGTGACTCTGGGTAATATGGATGTTTTTAGAGTTTATTTGGGAGTGGTTTCTTTGGTGTGATGAGATATTTTTTTCCTCTGAAGTTTGGAAATGGTAAAGGTCAAACAGGATTAGTGGAAGCCCCTACCATAGCGTTTCTGACCAAAACTCATCGGTGGTTCTTGAACCTCAAAATATATCATCGGAAGGCATTGGTAGTCGGATCCCACAACAACATGGTTGTTTCTTACGATGGATCAACTTCCTCTGATCAACAATATTCATCGTTGAGCCATTTGATTGTTCAGTAAGGGAAACCCCATCCTGAAACTGGTTGGCCATCAAATTCATGGCATGCACCATTGCAAACATTCTCTTTTGGAATGTTTCTCTTGATAATGGATTATATAAAGAGTCGGATGCTACATTACCTAGGTTGATCTTGAAGTTGGTTGGGGGGAGGTTCAATTCCTTTGAACGATGGGTTTTTAAAGAAAGTCTTATAGGGACTTTGGCCTTGGATTCCTTCCATGCACTTATTTTCATGTCTACGATTTCATTTGACAGTGTCTTTATCATCTATTGTAGTTCTTCTATGTCTCCACTTCTCTTTTCAAGACCCTATTTTGTTTGTTTCCCTAGGGGTCTATTCAACAAGATTCCTCTCCTGAGTGGAGGTTGAACTTCCTTATTAACTAGTGAGACCTAGCCCTCTTTACATCCCTTCATTTGGAATTGAATTGTTTTGGCTTCCTTGAAATTTTGGTGGAGTATGTTTGTCGACCCTTTTACAAACATGGAAATAGAAGTAGGGGAAGCATTAGCATATACCTCAATCTGCAACTCCCGAGTGGGTTTAGCTTAGTTTGAAATTTTTTAGGATTGTGGTAAATCGTTGATTGAAGTCTTTAAACTTTATTTGAACTCATGGTGGCGGGAAATGGATTCGACCATTAAATATCTTGTAGTGGTTTATTCTGCAAAATTATTTAAAAAATATTTTAAACTTAGTTAACTAGTTATGGACCCTCTGAGGGCAAGTTAAAATACATGTTGGGGCTGAATTCTCAAGTTATAGGGAAAAATCTTTTTCATCACTACATCCTCATGTTGGACATTCATCAATCCTAATAGCTAGTATGAACTTTTAAATATAGTCTTCAGGCAATCCAGAGGTTTAGGGGTCAAATTTAGGAAGTAATTTTTTGTGATGTCGAGGTAGGTTATGCTTGCCATCAGTTTGCAGCATCTCTGGCCAACCATAGTTGATTATTTTGAGGTGGGTTTCCCCTTATTCATTATGATCACATTGTTATCCTCCATGTCATTCGTTTGTTGGGTGATCGAGTTAAACTCTTCCTCGTCATATTCAAAATCTTCGGGCTCAGAGTAGTTACCAAATGGTGTTTCGGGGATTATGTTGAGGGGATGTTAGATCTTGGTGAGGGAGAAATCCTGCTCAGAGGTCTTCTATTGTGTGAACAAAAACCTAGTCGAGGGTGTTGACCATTGGTCTTCTTACTTGTTCTGAGGAGTAACGAGGATAAGGGTAATGATCCAATTTGTTAGGCGTAAGCTATTTTGTTTCTTTTGAACTAGTTCAACTCCTCATTGGGAAGAGCATAAGGTATTTCAGAGAATATATGTTCTTCATCTTGTTGGGGTGAGTTATGCATTTAATGAGTACTCAATGTATGTGGGTTTTCTTGAAATTACTAGCCATGCATGTGGGTTGTTTGAATCTACAAGTTGTGTGCAATAATATATCAGAATTATTATTAGCCATTCATTCATCAACCCTCCTTATAGCACCATTTTTTGGTCACGAATCCATTTAACTCAACAAAGACCAAACCCACATTTGAGGCCCAATTAGACTCTGCAGGATTTGATAGTGGAATGGTTCTCGAAATATTACGATCCAGCCTAATAATCAGTGGGCTTTATTATTGAAATAAAGATTTATGGCTGTGAAAGTTCCTTCTTAGGTTTAAAGCGTTCTCTTTTTGTATTTCTTTTATTAGATGGGTCTGATAAAATATGTGTGTTGGTATAAACCAAGTGGTAAAAGGAATCTTAACTATTGAAGAAGATTGGGCTTGGGATAACCCTTGTTCTAAACATCACGGACAAATATTTTCACCTTGGTATTTCAGTTATTGATTGAGATACAATTATCGGAAGACAACATTAATACAATAAAATGATGGCAAGAAAAATGGATTTCCTTAGCTATAACATTAATCACACATTAACACAACGATTTCCTTTCATCATTAGAGACAAGAACTACAAAAAAATATCGAAACAACTAACTTATCAATAGATTGAAAAACTCTTACTCATTACAACATCCATTCATGGAATAAATTCAGAAGTAATTCCTCCTCAAATCAATCACACGCCTTTGATGAAAAACAAAAGTTCATCTATAGTCCTAACATGACTTCTCAATTAAGGTAGTTTATAAGTAGTTCTTTACAATTCCAAAATGAGGGGTCTTTGCAAAAACCATCCACCTTTTCTAAAAGTTCGATCCTCTTACTTATAGCTTGAATCATTAACTAAAGAGATAGCTATCCAAAAGGAGTGTAATATAAATTAAAACAAAACCTTCAACATGGCTTTCATCTATTTGTCTTCTAAGAGTCATCAAATATTTTTACTAGAGCAGATGACTCTTCTCATACTCCGACCATTTGACGAAGAGTTTCTTGCATGTGTTGGCATATGGGGATCTGTGTTGGTCCATCGAGGCGAAATGAACATTTCACTTCTAATGCGTTATACTGTGCCAGTTATTTTAACACTTAACCGTTGAAACACTACTGCTTTGTATGTCGGTCTCCATGGTATTTGTACTTGACTTGGTTCCATGCTCACCACCTTTTCTATATCCATAGCCCACAATGAGTCTTGTTGTATGTTTCTTGACTATGTCATGCAAAGGTCAAAAAGTCCTCGGGTGAGCCAGATTACCGGGAGTGATGCCTTTCATCTCCCGATTAATATTTTCCTAACTCTTTCGCACTCGGCCCACTTCTCCTGAATATCCTGTTATGGCTCTTGGTCCATTTTCACCCAGTGTTCAGTACTTTCCTGATTCAGTCGATGTTGCTATCTCTCAGCACCCGAATGCCATTCTCTTGGATGTCTTGGCCCTTCCAGACCATCTTTGATGTAATCCTATCCTTTCCACCATGATGGGAATTTTCAGCGCCACCTCTCCCACGTCCTTGCGGGGTCCACTGGTGCCATAATGGTGTCTTCTTGGAAGTTGGATATACATGTAGTGAAAAGTTGTCGTTCATTCATGAATTTGGCATAGGAGTCTTGGAACTCACTCCTCAAAAAAACGGTGGCTTGTGTGGAGTCTTGATAGTATTTTCCCAAATGGTGCATATGTTCAACTCCTTAAGGAGGTCTGGAGGCTAGGTCCTTTCATCTCTTCTTTCTCTATCCAGTGTGGCATTTGTGATATACCGACACCAATAATCTTGGACTTGTTGGCGTGTTCTGTGTTGAGTAGTGTTTCCTCTATGGTGATGAGAATCAAACTATCCAGCGTAAGCCTCCCCTCTTCTTGGTGGTTCTCTTCATGATGGATTTGCTCTTTCGGTCATAGGAGATTGCTTATATATCGGCGACCTCATCAACAAGTTTGGGAATTTTGTTTCTCCCCAAGTTAGAGTATTTCCAGGGCTCCAGGTGTCTATATCTATTCTAGGATGGATTCCTGAAATTATTCCATATGTCCCAAGGGTTCAAATTCCATTTTTTGCTCATCGGATGGTGATGAGTATCGGCCAAAATTGAGGAACTAGGGGTAGGTTTGATACTTACTTGGTAATCGACTATGAAATGTGATTTCTTATTGTCAAATTTCCTCTTCGTACCAGTCCTAGCTCATCCCTTAAGTTGTCCATTGGGGTTCCCAGACATCAAGTAGCTCTAGGTGTCTAAGAGATTCTCAACCTCAATGTCGGCTCTATGAAGGTTCCTAGAGTTAGACATCGAGGACACGGGGAGATGCTCTCGAGGTTCTCTTTCCTGTAGTTGCACTAGGTTCACGGGGACACCTCTGAACTCTCCTCATCATCATATATATTTATTAAAATCAAACAAGGAGTTTGTTGGTGTCCTTCTAGGTGTCCTCGCTATCTCAAGATGGGTTGAAATCCCCCATGGTGATCTGATCTGTGGTGATAAAACTTAAGGGTTTTCTGTCCCGGTGATTTATTCAAGTTGTATGTCGGATCTAGAGCGAAACCTCCTATGATTCGATTTGGTCATCAGTGGGAATCCTCAACATATCTACTAGATCAGGGTCATTCTGCAAGTGATCAATGATTCTATGTGCCCATTCTAGCAAGATAAATCCCCTTCTCTATGCCTCTATGGTCTTTGTGGCTCGGTTATTCCCTAACTCAGAGGGCCTCTTGGGATCATTGATCTATTGTCTCCACCTATTCATCCATGCTCGTAGCCTTGAACCTAGTCATGTTAGGGTTAGAAAGCCATCCTCGTACTACTTCTTCCCAGTCCGATTCTGTGAAAATTTCGTCTTCAAACTTATCATGATCATATGGCCAATGATGATACCCATGAAGCATGTTGGAGGACCAAGCCTTTAGGGTCATGCTTACTTGGGAATCGACTGTTGGGAAACTGAATTCAAGTTGGCTCAACCTTTCCTATTTTTTTCTTGACGGTGTCCTTTCTGAGATAGAACCCCATATGGAAACCGTAGGGTATGGAATCTTGTTTCTTGTCTTTTACTAGTGTGGCATTATAGCCCTAAAGGATATTATGATAGCAGATTTCTCCATAATGAGAATTTGGTTTGGGACATGGCGGTGAAAATCTTGGTGCTATGGTGGCCGTGAACTTGCACCACGATGGGTTGACTCATCTAAATACCAGTGGCCTACCTTTGCTACCATTTTATTCATTTTTGCGGATAATCTAGGAATTCCCTTTTAAATATGATAAAATGAATCTGAGCAATGAATTCATCGTGGATGAATTCGTGGGATTTTATACTGTTCTCCATGAGTATGTGTAGATAAGCGTGAACATGGAATACGCAACAGTGTGGAGTTTAAGATTCATGCCGATGAAACATTTATCATCTAGGATAACATCTAATAAGTCTGAGGGCCAATGGAAGCGGGTGCTTCCCTTCTTTTGACGTCCCCGGAGCCTGTACCGCCGGATGCTGTTGTTTTGGAATTATCACTCCCGGTTGAAGGCTGCTTCGGAAATCACCATTTAATGGCAATGCCAAGGGAATCAATAGCGGAAAACTTAAGATAAGTCCTTCTCTCATATATTTGGTAGATGAGGAGCCATCAAATAGATGTATGTCTCCTTCAAGTTAACCGTCCCATACCAGCCATTACTTCAGTTGGTAAACTTTTTGTCCTCCTTCCACCAGGAGGCCATTAATCATTTGGTGTCATGAAATTCATAGAAATTCACCACAAGAGTCTATGTTTAGCCCATCCCTGCAGGTCTCGAGGTTTGTAGTAGATCACGGACCTTTTGAGGGAGGGAAAATTGACACCATAATTCTCATCGTTGATCAAAGGAGACTTCTTCACAATGCGTATGGTCGATTAGGCGCTAGGAAACCTCTATGCAAGGAAAACCGGGGTTATGTTGAAACACTCGTATTATGAAAATATATTTGTTGAATGTTTGGGAACACACGGTCATTAGGTGCCACCGTAAATGCGATTCAGCGGTATTGGAAATTACACTCACGGAATTGGTATTCTTCCCATATGGGGATTTTTTTTGTTGAAGAGGTACCCCCACTTTGGGAGAATTACTTTGGATCTGGTGTTTTCTTATGTATCACTGAAGACCGAAGGTTGTACAAAGTCTTTCTTACTTGATATTTTAATGACAGGCTCCACCCTAGGGATAATTAATTATAGAAATCAAATGTAT
This sequence comes from Picea sitchensis, assembly GCA_010110895.2. Lineage (NCBI taxonomy): Eukaryota > Viridiplantae > Streptophyta > Pinopsida > Pinales > Pinaceae > Picea > Picea sitchensis. The sequence continues at coordinate 12,926 of SNQJ01S0220059.1, forward strand.
ATACCATCAACCACTAAGTAACAAACGAAACACATACCATATTTTAACGAACAATGTAAAGAATCAACAATCGAATTCTTACTTTTCTCGCACAGATTCTCAAAATTCAAACTTAGTAATGCGAAATAAAATTTATTCAAAAACTATTCAAAATTTAAACAAGGATAGAAATTACCTTATACGCATCAGCCATTCAATTTTGGGTTATGAGTGTAATTTCGTTAAATCTGCTGCCAAATCTTCAAATACGTTTAAAATTAAATTAGATCATGGGTTGGTGTAGGCATGGGATTTGTAATTAATGGCCTATTAGCAATTTCAAATTGTTGTTCAATCGATTACGAGGTAGAAACAAATCACGGAATGGCGTAAGATGGTCTATTAAATGTCAAATCCGATAAAATCTTATGCCACAAACATGAAGCATCCCATTTGCTAGTCTGAAATCGGTGAAATTCGGAGGTCGAGGATTCTTCTAACACTTTTCATTGATATCTTCTTGAAAAATCTCGGCGGAAGTCGATCTTCACAGCAAAAAGAGATGATGTAGCAAAGAGTTGACCTAGAGGTGTGACTAGGACATAGGAAACCTTAAAAGATGACTCGGCGAGAGATGAAACTGGCCGTACGACCCCTTTACTTGATAAATACATGTGGCACTTGAGATTGGCATCTTCATTTACTCATGCTAATTGGAATCGATACTTTATTTAAGCTACACATTCTAAAACCCAATCATATATTTCTGACGCCAAAAATTATCAAGGATCGACAATCGGTGATAAACCTACCCAACTGCTCTCGGATCGACTCTCTGAAATAGTCTTGATGATGAAAGTGTATTGGGGATTGATGATCAACGATATGTTTATCCTGAGACATGATTGTTTAACCTTTGTAGATTTATCCATTACGATAAAACTTTTATCGTTCATACGACTATCGATGATTTCTTCGCAACTTTTCAATGTCTATTCTTCAGAGTATTTTTTCGACGTCGATGGGGATCGGTTATCTCCTGAAATTTTGTGGTGGATAGTCATGAAAACCAACTCCATCTTCTGCCAATGCTGATGGTGCATCGACGATCGACGATTAGTGTAAATATGTGGCCACTTACCTGCTTGAATTTTACCAACGCCGAACACAAGTGAGTTAGGTGCAAAGTTAGTTGTAGATTCTTATTTAGGATGTTAAGTTCTTTTGGACAAAAGGTTTCATAAGTTCAAACAACCTAACTTGATTTGGTAAAGAGTCTTGAAAACAAAACAAATATAAAACATTTCCCAAAGTGAAATTGATTTAGGCAATTAAAGAAAAAGTGGTACCCAAAAGTGATAAAATTTACGTAAGGATTTTTAGGGGTGTGTTGGTAGCTCAACATTATCCATTCACATTCCTCCATTGGTTCTATGATTCTAGCCTCCAGCATACGTAGAACGCTGCTTTCACTTTTTCTTATATATTGGGTTTAGTCTATAGGGTCTATATTTGACCGGTCTTGCCTCAGGTCTGAGACGTATCTTCAATTCACCTATCTCTCCTTTTATTCCTTTCATTTCTGTAAACGTTGTTGGGAACATGTCGTTGTACTCACACAATAACTATGTTATGCTTTCTACTATTTTCTTATATATTGGGTTTAGTCTATAGGGTCTATGTCTGACCGGTCTTGCCTCAGGTCTGAGACGTATCTTCAATTCACCTATCTCTCCTTTTATTCCTTTCATTTCTGTGAACATTGTTGGGAATAGGTTGTTGTACTCACACAATAACTATGTTATGCTTTCTACTATTTTCTCATCCTAGTAGTCTCCAATGCTGGCCATTTTGGGATTCTCAGCTATCCCAATGTTGAATTTCTTCACCTTGATCGGAAAAACAAATACTTTTAATTCCAGAGGTGGACCTTCCACCTCTCTTTCACCCTCAACATCTGTTATCTGAATGTTGTGTGGTTAATCCTCATCTGGTGCTTCTTCCTTCACATGGTAGCATGACAATAGTTCTTTTATTGTTTGTATGTTCTGTTGTTGATCTTCTGTCATAAGTTAAACTTCTAGTTCCTTAATGAATATCACCCCTCTAATTTTTTTGAGTGTTGAGTCTATGTTGGGGTTCTCATGTTCAAATGAGAAAGTGACTGTAAAATTTTGTTGTATTATTGTCCAGTCTGTAGTTCCTATGCTCAATTCCTGGTCTATATACCAGTTTGTTGGAATCCCTTATAATGTGT